>VICI01000379.1:0-41003 GCA_019593645.1 Akabosia matsudoensis | reverse complement strand
AACAAAGAGTTCTCTCATAATTTGCAGTGGCCGTTGCATCGCGTTAGAGACGACCACGCAGTTGCGTGGGTGGATGCGCGGCAATCTTGATAACTCGTCGCGTTTCTTTTTCTCGTTTTTTAGAAGCCAGCAGGCGGTTGGGATTGACGGCGCGGTCAAAAAGCAGCAGCAGCAAGTTAATCGTGTGATTGCGTGGGCAGAGAGATCATTTTTTCATCTTGTGGAATTTCGTTGTGTGTGATTAATCAAAAGAGTTAATAAAATTAATTGGAACAGTGATTAACGTTTGTTTTAATAAAAGAAAGGCTGCTGTATTAACAGAAACCAAGTTTGTGCGTTCATGTCAGCTTATTTGTTGTTTTATACGTTCGCGTCCTCGTCATTTTAATTAAGTTTCAAACGGCATATTTAACCTAGACGGTTAGTCAGGCTAAAGTGAACAGTTACATTTCAGTTGTAGACAGTTTTGTACAGTTTGTAAAAAAAACATTAGCACAATTTTTATTGCTTAGCAACAGAGAAGCATAATATTTATGTTCAAACATTACAAAACTTCTCCTAGTCATAATACGTGCATCGTGGTGACCAGCATTTTTACGGTTCCTCCCATCTATAAACTGTATTCGTCCATTTGCCAAAGCGGATAACATTTCTGCGGCTGACGCACGTTATCTTTAATCGAATTGGAATGGATTAAAACCTTAATAATTAATCCATCAGCCAAAGTCAATGTTCACCTGATACTCAATTTTCCCTTTTCTATTCAATGTAATGAATTGGTTGCGAAACGAAATCTGCTACGGATCTATCTTTGATCTTTAGCGAAATATGTAATTAATGATGTTTCCCGAATAGTATGAGTTTTCTCTCTTCGCAGACGGCAAACTTTAGAGTAGATCATGCTCTTTCTTAATAAATTAAATTACCTAGATAGAACTTACCAATATTACCTAACGCTGTTTCTCGATGCTACTCTCTTTTAACTTTTTTTGTGCACGAACGGAAAGGAATACGGTGGCCTAATGCGCCACCTCCGGCAAACTTAAATTCTAATTTTGCCTTGAACTTTTTTAATGAGAGTCTATTTTTTGTGTGAATGTCGTCAAGAGAAAAAACGAATCTTATGCAAATAGCACGAAACACGACGAAACTTCGATGAAAGACTTCATTAGGGTAAGTGGAGTACCCAAAAGCATTTTTTCGCTTTCAGAATTTCACATTCATGGGTTTAGTGCAAATTGTAGAGGACACGAGTTATAGCTAGTATAGACGAAAAAGGACTACCTATGCAACAACATACATTTGAGTTCAATAGAAGACAGAAGCCACAAAAAACTAAATGGTCGTCATTATCGAAAACAACCTGATAATGCACAGTCGTTTCTGAAGAAGGTGGGGATGATGAGATGAGTTTTTTTGAAAGAGTTAACAAGCGTTCAAATGAGTAGTAAAACGCTCGAGAGTAATGTAAATTAAATTGGTTGTTCTGTCTGAAGTTACGGCCATGACAACACTCAAACTCAAAGAGATTTCGTTGCTAGCTGGAAGTTTGTATTGTTGTCAAGTACAAGAATTAGACCTGATGAATACTCCAGTGGAGAATAAGGTTCAAGGACAGTTTACAAGGGAAAATCGAAATCCAAGAAAATCTATTAAATACATGTCATTAAATATCGTTCACCATTACACTACGACAACAGTATTAGTTTTTACTTTTGTTTTGTACTACAGGAAACAAATACATGGATATATGCCGTGAAACCAGAATTACCAAATTGGCACACTGGTAATGTCTTATGTCGAATGTCATCGTCGACAAAATCCGGTCATACCTACATATAGGTATATGGCTTGCCGGCAGGTTCAATTTAGAGCAGGATTATCATACTGTTAATTGAAGCAAGAACTAGGTGGAACTGTTAACAAATTGGTAGATTTATCTTCATGGTATATGGGAGGCGTGAAGGGCGAGGAACGCATGGTCGTATATATGCAAAAATTGACAGAGTGGCAGGTCCAATTAAAAGCCTAAACAAATGGATTTTGTATTTCATTCCCTCGTCGTAAATTACCTTACGTTACAATAGCTTTATACAATTTCCATGCGTCAATATTGGTTTATTTTATTTACTCTGTCAAAGAATACTATACCAACAGTTCATTAGGTCGTCAATGCCGATATTTAACTCTTGCATTCGTAGTTCATAAATCTTCAGAAATTTTCCAAAGTTATCGTAATTAGTTAACATAAAAAAACAGTTCTCACACAGGTGAAAGGACGACTGTTTTCAGAAGAGTTCCATGGGTACATCTTCATTGACATTGTAATTTCGCATTCGATCGTGCATACATAAATAATATTTGGTTATGTAAGTTTGAATATTAGGCAAATATCATTGTTAAAAATAGATACACAATTGTACATTGTATAACTTTTTCGTATTCGATCGTGCATACATAAATAATATTTGGTTATGTAAGTTTGAATATTAGGCAAATATCATTGTTAAAAATAGATACACAATTGTACATTGTATAACTACGAGCTAAAAATAGAAAATTTGGAACTGTATCTTTACTCTGCCTGTCCTCTGAAACTTTAGTTACCCAGTTGTTATAGTTATGGAAATGAGCAGATTTTTAACAATTGTGTACCAATGAACAAGGCATGTGAGAACTCAAAGTTTATTCATTATTCATGAGTATGTATCAGTACATTGAAATTTACGCTTTACAATTTAGTGCGAATCTACTGAACACATTCATTTTGAACATTTTTTTATCACATGATGAATTTTTCTTAACTTTTGATGTTGCTATTGTTAATTAACTTCATCGATTTGAACAGCCTTGAACTAACAAAACTTTTTAACAGCAGCGAAAATTATGTGATCTCTGCATTAGTAATGCTTACTTGTAAAATCTACAGTCAAAATTTTGAATTATCATTACGTATTCCATGAACTGTATGTTGATAATCTACCAAATATACTGAATATATATTTTACCAAATCAATAGAACTTCCTTGTCTTGTATGCATATCGTCAAAATTAGGTATTCATAAGGTTAAAATTCTTTCCAGGACAGTTACTCAGCATTTGAACTGTCTCGTAATGGCTTGCTGGACAAAAATAAAACAACATACATATCGCATTAACTCCCTGCCTTAGAGTGACTGCGGTGGCAACCTCAGTGGAATTATAAGTTTTTTCTATAACACGGTATTTCTTCTGTGAATCCCAGCATCACTGCTATTCAACGTCTGTACATAACGTGATTGTCACACCCTTTCACGATGTGTCCAACTGTGCACAGCACACAAATAACATGGCCCTTTCCGTATTTTGCTAACTGAAAATCTATGCCTGTGATAATGCTCCACGTCAAGACCGAAAAAGTACCAAAATTTTCTTTCAACCTCCATCGCTTACCTCGCGAAAACTCTTGCGACCATGCCCCCCACTGACACAATGGCGATTCATTCTGCGAACAAGTGGAGAACCCGACACAGCTAATGCCTTTTAATTACAAACACACCCTGCTGACAAGGCATAGTATATTGTATGACAATGTCTTGCTTTCCAGTTCATGAAGAGATGCTTTCGTTCACTACTTTTGCTTGTCTCTACATCATAAATGAAGAAAAAACTAAATCAGTCTCTGGATTCTTTTCAATTGGGAAACTATACGGATGACGAGAATGAAGGGAACATTTTGCACGTTCTCCAACGTTGATACAGACAATCAACCGAACAAAACGTTGCCTTAAACCACGAATGTCACACAGCACGCCCACGTCTACTTTCTTAAGAACTTTCAAAGTGGCAAAAAGGGTTAAGATTTTAAATATACAGGCATGTGATTGTCAATAGTTAAGATTTTCAATCCAATGACAAACAATTTCGTATGAATTATGAAAAATACTTAGTGAAAGCTCTTTCAAGTCGTAAATGAAAAAGCGAGAGAAGGAAAAACTTGCCCGACTAGAGAACAGTCTTCAAAAGATTTATTTTCATATCTGGTGAACGTTGTTTAACTAAAACTTTAGAATAATCAAGAGTCCGCTGTTTTGTGAAATGTCGGCAAGTTTAGATTCTTATATATATGACTTTATTACAAAGATTCATGGATTTCACAAAATGCCATCAGGGTATTATCGTCCATGTCTCGCATACCAAATATCTTTTGTTGATGTGTGTATCATTGTATGTGAACTCAAAGTCATAACCATGTTCTTTTAAGGAACTGAAACTTTAGACAGGAACGACAGCTCAGTCTAAATGTTCACGAACACGGTCCAGAAGAAGGAATCACTAAAGTACTTCATAGCAAAAGCATTCTGCGCGATTATAGAAGGATTAAACATCGACAGTCTATAAAGCTTAAACCATGCGCGCTATGCGCCAACAACCGCAAACTATGCGCACCAAAGGCGCAACCCTGCGCGCCATAAAGTACGCACTATGTGCACCATACGGCGCAAACCATGTGCACCATACAGCGCAAACCTTGTACACCATGCAGCGAAACTAACAAAGCACATACTTTGTGCATCATAAAACCGTCTTTGCATGCAAAAGATTGTTGGAAACTTTCTGCAATTGAAGCATACATAAATGGAATGGAAAAACAAATATTAGAAAAAATACGGCGATTTTAATGCCCAGGTAACCTGGTACATTCATCCTTTAGTTGTTTGCTTCACAGAAGAAACACTATTTCCGTTCCGTTTAACGAGAAGTCATTATGTGAAATCGTTGCCTAGATAGCCGCATAGTATAACATAGGCCGATTTAATATAAATGTATGTGCGATATCTAGCAAAATTGGTTAGCTACACCAGCGCCGAATAGCTTGAATGACTCCTCGTTAAATGTAAATTTCTACTCTTTTTGCCTAGAAATCCTTGATGTACAAGAGCCTGTTTCAAAATTTTTAGTTAAATCGTGGTCGCGAAAAAAGTACAGATAGGCTGACTGAAGAGACGATTTTATAAAGTAGGATTTTAAAACTGAAGGAGTCGTGCTTTGCGTCACCCCACGAAAGTAGCGGACGATAAAGTGAAATTTTCCTGAAAAATTTGAACAAAATTTTCATGTATGTGTACGTATATTGCCGAAATATGTACATGCTGTAACTTAAAACTGTAGTTTTCCTATTGTTGAACAATGTTACGGTTATAACACACAGCGGAGCGGTCATTAAATTACATCGGGAGAGTGATTCTTCTCTTTCCATTTATTTGAGAGAGTAAGCTGTTATGTTAACGTTTTTAACACATGTGCGCAGCGGCTGGTGAGTCAATAGACAAGATGAAGAATAATACAAATAATGTTGAAAACCGTACTTTTATGAAAGCATGGCAAAGATAAAGTTTGTACGCTGCGAGATAAGTTTCACGTCTGGACAAAGTGAAAAGTTGAATTTTTGCTTTACAGAACGCATCAGTGCATTGAAATGAGGGTACTGGTGAAAAGAATAAAAGTGTGAAAATACTGCTCAAAAACTATTTGCGCTACTTTTGCTCCAAGTTATACTGAAACTGAAATGCATGAGTGGCTGAGCAAGATGATAGACAAACTATGAAACTTTCCCCTTTGATTAAGCTCGTCCACTATAGAAGTTTTCATTATTTCGCTTTCATTTTTTATTTCACACTACAATCAAAAAGGCAGTACAAAAACAACGTTGGTGTTTTATTCATATTGCAGAATTTATTAAAGAAAAGTAAGCGCGGAACGTAAATCTGCAAAGGATCGGGACAATTAAAGTGGCTAAAACGTTATACAAACGCTTTAGTCTTTTCAGGACCGAATTGATTCAGTTTCCCCGTAGAAATAATACCGATAGCAATTAGTAAGACATTATTATTTTTATTTTGCCTACTTCCTTTATGGATGCAACTTGAGCTCAACGTTTGATTAGCGTGTAATACCTAATGGTAAAGGCCTATGCTTTGATGATTAGTAATTATCAATCTATTACATTACCAAGTTGTGAGGTTTCATTTTTGTAAGGGCGTTTTTCCGATTCCAATATAGGCCTATACGGTGATTTATACGGAAACGTATAAACTTTAAGACTTCTCATCTACTTTTTTCATCATTATTATCAGACACGTTTATGGCCTTATTATTATCAGTTTCATACCCACTTCTCAGATATGATGTATCATAGAATAGAATAATGTATTGCTATATCGCTTTCAGCACCGAACTGCAAAACAACTTATTTATATATTCCAGTCATAACCGTCTTTAGCAAGTTATCCTGTTGTCATAAAGAGCCTCATTGATGAAAAGTAAGCAATAGCAATGCCTTATTTTTTCCTTTACCACGGCCCCATTCCGCTTGAGGTGTAACAAACATGACATGTTATTCATTCAGAATTCAGTTCAGACTTAGTGGTTTACTTGACTTCTTACTCTTTCCCAGAGCATTGCGACCAACTTTTTCATTGAAATTGGCTACCTTTCTACCAGGCTTCCAATATTTTCTCTTTTATACCTCTAATAAGCAACCTCGTGTTAGTAGCCATTTTACAAGCTTTTTCTTCGTACCTGCCAATATTTTCATTCGCTCCCCCTTGAATAGAAATTACAATGTTTTCCTCCCTGCTACTAGGATTCTTTAAAATAGAAGAGTATCCACAGATATCACAAGATATTCTTTGAAACGGAAAATAAGGCAGCTTTCTATACGCCCATTCCACGAACATGCATCCTATACATTTTTCATTCAATTGAAAGAATGCTGACTAACAAGCTGTACGAGTGATTTTGGAACGACCAATACCACTAGCTAAACCAATAACGGAAAAAATGCTAGGACACCTGTTCTTCTTGCTCTTTTTCATATTCGTGTACTCATACGACACGCATTTCTGCTCATCTGCCCAAGGATATTCTAATTCATTTTCATACATCCTTGCGCAACACATCGAAAACTGTAATATTCAAAGGCATAAAAAGAACTAAAAATATTCTTGTTATCTATTTGCTTTGACTATCCATTTGGCTTACTTTGCCCACATTATTGATTTCCCCCTATGTGGCAAATCCAGTTTACTTTCCCTCCGAAAGATAGAAAACTATATTAAGGTTTTTGAAGCTGTGGTGGCTACGGAGAAGACATTCTCTTCACACTTTTTACAGAGATAAAACCAGTGAAGAAAATATACTGAACAGTCCTTTGATCGGTTAAGAATCTAAGAACTGAAAAGGGCAGGGGAGATTTTTTCTTCTGCGTTTTCATCGGTTACCACGACGTTCAGGGTGACGGGATGTACGAAGTAGTCGATAACTGTACAGCAACTGAATTGGGAAAAACATGTATCATTTCTCATGTACAATTGACTGTGTGTGAAAATTGCAGAGGGCGAGTAAAAATAGTAGTCACGTTTGTACTATTAATACAGAATATGCTTACTTCGACGTGCTATCCTGCTTAAAATAAGATTCATAATCAAGTCGAAAAAAATGTGAAAGAGAACTCCATCCGAAAATTTGTTAGATATTTCAAAGAAAATGTTAATCCGCTTTTTTCTCTATCGTGTACACTATAGACTTATGCGACTTAGTTTATAGGATAGCGAAGTCGGTCAGGTAAAGAAGGGTGAGCGAAGGTTGAAGGAGGTACATAGATGGTGGTGATCATTAAATATTTTTTTCCTACAAGGAAAAACCTGGAAGCATTGATGTGGTTCTGAAGATAAAATTGGAACATACAATAAAGCTACACACGCTCTTCTTCCTGTCTTGCGTCCTTATTCTCACCATTAGAAATCTGTCTGAGCTCTAACATTTATATACTATACTAATAAACTAGTATAGACTACAACTTCCAACAGAACATAATAGTTATAGTTAAACAATGTATTCACGCAGGACACTGAATAATACTCTGGACGATTTCGTTTTTGTTGTCTCGGAGATGCACAAATACCGTATCGATCGTTGGAAAACAATTGAAAAAGAACGGCTAGGGATTGTTTGAAACCTTTCCACTTACCTTACGCTTTCCCTACAGGGCTTGTCTGTGGTGAGGCACTACGTTTTGATCTTTGCAGATTTTGTATAAAAATATGATTTCATTCAATCAGCCGCACGTACTAAGCTAAGACAGATATGCCTCATGCTTGTGAATTTATCGTAGTACTATAGTTTCAAAAAGCTTAGCAACTGGGGATTAATTCGGGTTTAGCTGTTTTAGATGGGACAAGAAAAATTGAAGTTGGGCGAAAATTTTATTTGAAAGCGTTCGCATGGAACCATAATCTTTTGGGGGTTCTGCCACATTTTAGTTTTGATTATCTTATCATTTAGAATGAAATAGCAGGTAGTTTTCGACACTGCTTTGTATAAAGACATTTCTTTAAAGGATTTGATGATAAAAGGCTCCATACATGGTGCAATTATGTAAAATGATGATAATGATAAGCCATTTGTGTTATTGGTATCTCTTGCCGCAGGTATACTTAATTAAAGTAAAAGGTCCTCAAATACTCGCCAGAAGGGATTCATTGGAAAACTTTATATAATAAGAAGACATATGGTGGTAGGATGGATTGTTGCCTAGATAAGATGATGATCATACTGCAGCACAACAAAAATTTTGTCCGAGTGTGTGAAGGAGAAATTTTCATTTATGAGCTTACGAATGAAGTCATTATAAAAATAACGTGGAACTTCAGTTTTTTACACCTTCATTTACATATTATCACGAGTTTGATTATTTTGAAGCAATGAGAAAGCGACAGTTGAGGATTTTACCTGAAGTTCTGAGCGCATTTGATTCGATGTCCAAGAAATCATTTCTTTCAAATTGAATGATTCAACATAGCTCTACTTGAATTTGAATATATTTATACTTGTGCTGTAGTATTCTTTTTAGCACATATCGCACAAATAAGTGCAGATAAAATAATCAGGTGTACCAGAAAAGGTAATAGTACTGGCCATTGGCTCATGTAGTTGTATATTTTTTAAAGTAGGAATGCAGTGCTTATCTGAAAATTTTGGCCCCTTTCTCGTTAAACTCAGATTCAAGTTTTTTTTCCAAATGGAAACAATTCATTCTTTTCACACACAAAACCAATACTCAACTTTGTCATGAGCATGACATGTTGATATCTGCTACTGTCTAGCGTGATAAGATATAAGTCTGTAGTGCACATTTGTTTGCTCACTTCATTGATAAATTATGTCCTAGTGTTGTGTGCATCTCTTTTCACTATTAATATTTATTTGTTTGTTATAAATTATGTAGTTGTGACGACGTGTTTGTACGTGAAATCATATAGTAGGTTCCCGGTTGTATTAGATAAGAGATTACAAGCTGTTCCAGTGTCTGTCTTCCATCTTTTAATTAGTAGAGATGCGCATAAAATAATATGGAAAGATTCTACTAAAAGTCTCTCTACAACTACATCTTAGAATTTTCGGGGAGCATGGAAGTAGTAGGTGGACCAAATATATGCACAAGTATGTCGGGTTATTACTTTATTAAGTAGAGAAAGCTGCTTTATAAGCTCGTAAGGGCAGTCAGTCAGTCTGTATTCGCCAAATCTCAGACGTGATACTTGGAAGACTTGATACTTCGTACATTTTACCAACAACCAAAGATTTAATTTAATTTAATTTGTGTTTATGTCAACTTTGCAAAAATTTACACATTAGTCAGCAGAGAAAATAAATAGTACAGGTGATGGTGTTCAGTGAAAACTCTAAGAGAAAACCTGATACAGTATATTACCCCATTTTGCCTATCACCCTCGTCAATTTAGCAGACACAAGAATAACAAATTGAGTACGATAACCTACAGCGTAGTTTTTTAATTGTACTCAAAGAGAGAGAAAAAAGAAAGAATTTCATCTTAACACAAAATCACAGCACATATTTGAAAATAACAGCTCAAAAGAAACGTAAATAGCATTGATGACGTTACTTTGCAAACGGTTTTGCCCATTTTCGTCGACTGTGGTCAAAGTTATTAACGAAATAATTTAAACCATCCATTTGGCACAACCGAAGTGCTCCGTGTTGCACAATCGAAGTGTACCATGTGGCACAAACGAAGTGAAACATGTGACACACCCAAAGTGTTCCAGGCTGCACAAACGAAGTGCTACGATATGCTTTTGCTACTTTGCAAGTGTGCACAACTGCACTGGTTCCGTGTGCAAACTTTAACTACAAACCGTTTTCGCTTTAGCACCGCCAAGTACGCATCATATCAGTATTTTAATAATTGTTTATGTTAAGACCTATCCGTTAACTTCAGCAATTTTCTTCTTATGGGCAAAGAAAACATTTTGCAAGAACGAAAAAAGCCAGAGTAACGAATATGTCTTTTCGCCACAGGATGATATCTCTGGAGAGGGAAAAATGTGAGACAAGCAACTAAATAGACATTTCCGTAACACAAAAACGCACACATGCATAAATGCACTGAAATTTAAGCACAACAATAACAATATTCGCATTTCGTAATGATGTCGTTCACTGCTCATAACACATAAACCCCTTTCTCGCACTTATCTCCCCGAACATAAGATGCTACGCCATCTTCTCGAGAAGAAGAGGGAAATTCACTGTTATCACCGCATCCGATCCCATACATTTTTCACGCGGTTCCTTTTACTTAGCAACCGTGATGACGTGACTTGTATTCCACATGAGCTACTGTATGACAGAATCGTTTCCGTCACAAGAGTTACCAGCAAAAGTAATAATCAACATGTTGATACACTGTTCGCCCCATTTGTTTTCGAAGTTGGCCATTACGTTCGGATGACCCTGTTTCTGATCTGAACCCAGTTTATAGAGTTTAATACCACAAGGCCATTTGGCTTTTCTGTCGTCGCTTGTATAAATATAAGCTTGTGATATATCTTTCCTGTGTTTCACTAGATTCCAATATCATTTCATCTTTCATCACATTAGTAATCGTAATCATATTTTCTCTTGGACTCGCTCCGTTCTCATTCTTTGATACGGACGGCGTCATCATTCCTGAAGCAATCTAAACGAAACAACGGCTTCAGTTATTGTTATTATCATTGCTTGCGTATCATCACCATTCGGATAATCTTATTATGTGTGTGACGTACGCAACTCTTGAAGGTTTTTTTTGCAGTCCATATGTTGCTCGTTCCTTCGTGGTTCATAGCACATATTACTGCCTTCGTGAATGTAAAAAAAAGTTTAGAGCACGACTGCAATATTTTTACCATTTCCTCACTAAAACCTTTAACAGGGACGGAGTCAACTTTCGCAGTAGTTCATTTTTTATCTGATATTATTCCTATTCGTCTTCCCTAAGGTATACGATGACAGTATCGTTTCGTTGATCAGAACGGAAAAAAGTAAAGCAGCAAGATGACGCTCGTCTATTATACGTACAAACTTCATGGGTTGTGGTTTTCTAACACACAGCCATGTATGAATGTCCTTAATACTAAATTAGGAAAAGTACGACTTCTAATACTGTGAACAGCTTTTCTGAATACTTTTGGAAAATCGGTTTTGTAATTACGTGCGAGAAATGTATACTCATTATCTTACTTTGATCGTAAGATTAAATGCACACATATAGTAAGTATGATACATTCATCCATAGCTTTTCTCCCCAGACCATGAATTAGGATTAGGATGAACTTTCTCTGATATACGATTTTTTATACTCCAATACAATGAGGTCTTTTTTAAAGTGTTTCACTGAGGATATGGAACGCAAGAGTTAACCTTCTAATCTGGCTCTGTTATAGGCAACCTCCAAGATAACTATGACAATTAGTTCATTACCATTTCGTCTATGTACCAGCAGTAGGCACAAACAACTTGATGTTATAAAATCGTATGTACACAGCATATAATCTTTGCAATTATCATTTGAAAACATAAACACCCAATAAGTGTCAGTCGCAGTTACATGTACAGGCTGTGTTTGTGGGTAGTAAACAAAAGGTAACTTTTAAGCCTTATTACATATTACTTAATTATAGCTGCGTATATTAGTGTTCACAACCCTGTGTTGTACTTTCATCAGCTTGTCAATGTACTAGATATACATATGTAAAAGTTTAGTTTGGTAGTTTATATCATTTTTTATCTCTTTTGGTGAAAACACATAGTGGCAATAGGAATCATCAATCTACCATACGATTGACTATTGTACTATTGACTATTACAACATAAGCGATCGTGATGATGTAAATGGCAAGCCTACAGAAGTAAACAATCGTTTCAATTGTTATCATTTAGTGGGATCTACAAAGTAATCGTGAAAATACAACCACTTAACTCTAATACTCCGGAGTTCAATATTCTTCTGACGACTCATATTTTACTTACCTATATCATAAAATGTGTTTTGCACACTGACCATTAACTGTAATGGGAAAACAAAACAATCATTTTTTACTCAGACGAAAAATTATGCAGACATGTATACTTCCCACTGGTAGGGCAACTTACAAATGTCTAGGGTCACCGCCTTAGGCAAATACGTAATGCAATTTTTCGGTAGAGAGGGATGTTGATGGTTGTTTGTTTGCGTTTCGTTTAAATTGTTAGCTATTATGATAATGTAAAGTAAAAGCTTTTCATTTTCTTCTCCGGACCTTAACTTTTCTTTCAAACCTCTCGTTGAATGCTGTTGGCGAGTAGAAATTCATTACGCTGTGGCATATGTACACTTGATGTTCTCACTTCAGTTCGGTTTCATGCTACTTTCGGTTTTTAGTATTGCGCTCATTTAAGTTGCCGAGTAACAAGACAATACACTATATAACATAATCATTTGTTCATTTCTTGACAATAATATTACAACATCAATAAAATCTACTCGTTTTACAGTTGTCTGCATACAGGCAGTGCTGAAGGAAGGTGGTGAAAGCAGAAAGATGTTTGCTTATAAGATTGCTCTCTTGCTGTAACTCGTTTCTCACTCAAGATAAAGAATATTCCATGATGCATTCTTGGTTCCTTGTGTGTTATTGGTGTGCTGTCAACTCTTATATGATACATTTTATTAAACATTTCACTCAGTGTTGTTCTTTACATCGACAAAAAAACGAAAGTAGTTCTTAAAGTAGTATTCAACCGAAGTTTACCTTCACTACTTATTCCTATAAATTATATCTATTTCAACAAGGTGTTACAACAGTCACACGTCATAGTCGTAGAACCCATTTTAAGTCATGGACTGCACGATGCGTTGCTTCCCGAGTCATTTTCTTTCCGCTTTAGTAGCGTGTTGTTAGTGACAACTCTACTTTCACGTTCCGCGTTCCAGTATCACAGCATACGCTAAGAAAATCTGCGTGTCGTGCTACTTGTCTTATTCGCTGGAGTTTTGAAAGCCATGAAACAAACTACTTTCTCTTCTTGAAATGAACCGAGTCAGCTCACTAAAGTGCAATGTAAATAGCACTATGAAAACAAAAGAAAATGAAAACAGACTTACCACTGTTTTTCCTTGCTTATTGTGCTTGGGCCAAAAACTAACAATATAAGTATGTAAGTCATGTGTCACAATTTATGCCATTTTTTATGCCTCTACCTTTCATTTGCGACTCTGGCTTGTACGAATTCTCAGTCTGATCTACAAACAAAGAAAAAAATCTCCGAGCGAAAATACCTAAGGGTTGTCTTTGATGAATGTATATGGCACTTGATGTGAGTTATGAGATGATCGATGTTGAGAGTCTACTCAATGGACGTCATGAGTTGTTCAGCAGATTTAGTTTTCAAAGGTAGTCGGACCATTCTAGGGGCCAGATTTTTTGTTAACATGCAGAATCCGCCATTTATTTTACATTTTAGTTCTAAAGTAGTTCTCCTGAAACTCACTTGACAAATGTCCGGTACTGTACCTCCGTTTAATACTACAACGCATCCAACGGACACACTCATGGAAATTTTGTGACGTGGTTGAGCTAAAATTTGCACGCTGCTTTTTTCTGCTCTAACATGTTTTTTTAAATTTTAAGATCACAAAAGATACTATCAGTTTTCCTGATGTAAGTGGTGCTAAAACGTTCGCGAGTGCTAAAGTGTAATGATGAAAGCTTCAAAAGTAATTTCAACGTGCTTGAGTGTAAAACGCTTTTTCAAGCAGTCTGCAAAACGCTTGAGACGCGAAAGCGGTCTTCCGTTTGTGGCTATGTCGTTCTTGTTGATATAAGCAATCTACTGGAAAGAACCCCTTTCTTGTTTCACAGATGTCGTTTGCACAAAGGCATACTAAATGGGTATGCACCCTTACGTACCTTCTAGGATAAACGAAGGCAAATATGTCACTTGCTGTGAGGGCCTATTCCTTTGTTTCGCAAAAACGTTAATGTTATTGGACATTTCCATTTATTTTAACATTAACCACACTGCAAAGCAAACACGGATAGTGTCGTTGCATAATTTAAGACATTCATGAATATTAGTCGAACATTAAAGAAACAATGAAATCTAACTTGCTATGAAACGTGATTAATGAGCAGCATATAGGCATGAGAGAAAAAGGCTGTAATAAGACTACACATGCATCAGTTGATCTTTCTCCCTAAGTCGTAATTGGATGAAAAGAAAGTCCTACAAAGCGTTCATGTAGGTATGTATACATAAGAATATAAATATAAATACTTACAGCGAGCTTGTAGTCGTTACAGCACCACCACGAGTAATTTAAAATTTCTTAGAAAGCAAACATCATTAACTGCAAATTGCATATCCGTACTGATTATGTCTCACATTGTTGTGTTCACTTTTGTTACACAAAAACCAATTTGCGATTTCCCGAAGAACTGAAAAAAAACTGTGACTTGAAATCGACACTTTATCACTTATGAAACTATCGGACGATGAAATTGGAAAATGTATGAACTATGTAATGCTGCTCAGCTCCAACTGTCTTGACCCCAGATTATCCAATATCCAATTATCATTCGGCCAAAGACGTTTTCACTGAACTTTTAGGATTGAAGTTTTACTCACATGCGAAGGCATTTTAAGAAAGAACTGTTTCCATAAGTTGGGAAAAATCCATATAAACAGTTGTACACAAGATCACTCAAAAATGTATTTACCAGAGCAACCCATGATACCATGGTGAGAAATCCTCGAAATTAATTGCTTCTCGTGGATTACCTAAATAAATTCCAGTATTGTCAACACGTTTTTTTTAAAGAAAGCTATTTTACTGTTTGCGACTCGGTGTACAAACAACGGTTTATAGGAATCACGCACACAACGATTGGACACGCAACAACAGTCAAGCGTTTCCCAAAATCTACAGTCCTTTCACTTTTCGTCTGGTCTATTCCGACCTTCGCCTTTATAATACAATCGATGGCAAGAGGCGATAGAACGAAATAACCAACGTCTTCAACTAAACTTAATTCTGACAGCGTGCAGCAGAGCAATGTGTCGATCCAATGACAATGGTTATGTTAGGAGTAAGTGTTATTATAATGCAAATGCAATATATATATTGCATGAGCTTAAATGTCAATCTATACGCGAAGTAAAGGTTTTGACCCCCGTTGCTATCTGTGCGGAATTCCGAGGAGATTCCATACCATCACCGATACTAGAATGTAATTCTGGTGTAGCACAACAACCAAGCAGCAACAAAGCGTTTTGGTTATTAATTTCCTCTTGAAAAAGTAGAAGCACAGTTATGACAGCAGCGATGTATTATAGGAACACGTAAAGGCGGTGCGACCGTGGTGTATGTTTCTGAGCAAGAAGCTCGCTGAATACTGAAACCATGCTCGAAATGTTCGCGAGAAGTAGTCGTGTAGACGTTGTAGTCGTTTACGCTGTTCACTGCAAAGAACAAACCCTATGCCCATGGTTGTGTTGGTGACGTGAAATAAAGCCGGAGTTTTTATAAAATACAGTTTGAGCAGACAGTGGTTTTGATTGTGAAGGAACGTCTGCAATAGTAGTATGCATAGAAGAGACACAATCAGACACCTTCAGCTCATCAACGTTAGTTTTGCTACAGGTTGTGAACCGAATGTATCGGAAAGTATGGTTCTCAAATTCTGGATGAGTGTTTAATTGAAGGGTTTGAAACATCATCGGTACAGAAATGCCTCATCAATGTTCCTTACATCTCACGTGAATAAGCTATTTCTTGATGACAATTTGCTTCACGCACACATCCAAGAATTCTCTACAATTCAAATGATGTTATTTTCAGGACCCATTACGTGATAGTTGACACATTTCATTTATCATTATGAGATTATGACATAGGATGTAGGAGGAAGATTAACGATGTCGAATACGACACTGTCTAGGATCGATATGCGCTCTTTGACTATGAAAGTCGCACCTTGAGCCCAAGGTGTTGAAGTGCCTTTTCATAATACTCTAGCCACCTTATTCCCCAGTCCAAATTAACTAGGATATCGATTTATCATTCAACGAAAGGCACACGGTATAAGATTTTAAGTAATAGAATGGTCAAGCTTTGATGTTACGTTTGGTTGGTCTTATGTGGTCTTCTATTTGCAATGATGAATGTTAGAAGCATGGTGCCTTTAACTTAAAAAACGTTGAAAAAGGCGCATGCATGAAAACTAGAATTGTGGAAAACACTCGTAGCGCAAAGACAGAGAGCGAGATTCTTAAAAAGAATAGTGCAGATTCGACTTTTTTTATAGATTGAGATTCCATGGGGACTGGGATATGAGTCTGAATCATATACAAAACTGCTATATGAGCTTTCATACCCTTTTTTTTGCCTTAGTTGCCATGTAGTTCGGGAAAAATCTAGTTTTATGACCACTGACTGAACTGAACTTCACATCTCAATGCGTCGGCTACATCGTTTATGCATATCGTCAAAATACCAAAAAGTAACACAAAAAAACGACGATAACTTACACAGTTCTTCTCCTTGTAGGAAATACAAAGGCAAACGCTCAATGCATGAACTAACCAGCTTGACTGAATGTTGAACTTGTACTTGGGAAGTACTTATAATCATTTCTTTTGTCTTTCGTTTAAAGTTGGTTGGTCAGTAAATGTTGAAGTCAAAACTCCAAAAGCAAGATCTAGAGTACTTCACTATTTTTTGTCGTAGATTTAGATGAGAAAATCCAAAAGTGCTTGTTCGAACCGAATTCTGTTGCTTTCCAAATTAAGACTGAATTCTTCAATGGAGACTTGGTGACTGCATCTGACATCTAAAGTTATTACCAATTGAAAGTTTGGATTCTTGGTTCCTTCATTCACAACCATTCAACCAAAACCATATCTTGAAATACAATTTTTGTTTGGTAGCTAAAGCTTACATTTCATTTCAAGTAATATGTATCTCTGTTTTCCTATTTTCTCTTGGAAGCTTTTGCTTTTTACGTCAATCAATTAATGAGCTTTTTAACGCAACACAGTTTCCAAAGTTTCATTCAGACTAGCAAAAATAGTTTTCAGTAATACCACACACATTCATTTGATAAAAGACAAATTAATATGTCTGGCTCAAACTAGACATAAAAGTCGATAAAGTAGCGAAAAAAAATTGTTGATCATTTTCATTCCAGCCTTTGAAATTAGTAGTCAAGATACACACCGAGTAATATTTTGTCTTATTCATTATTGGATTAAACTCTTATTTTTGACTATTACATTATCTTATATGAAATACATTGTACTATATAGCTATAGCTAAAAAAGCTCATGAAGACGAGTACGCTCGCGCTCTAACAATAGACTTTAGTAGGCACGAAGACTTCGCGTGTACTTCCTAAAAAACACGATAGTTTACCAGAACTGACAAAAATTCATATAAAATGTACGTCATTTTGGATAAGAAAACTTGCAGAAGATAGTATCCGTCGTTACGAGTTTTGAATCAGTAATTTACAACAAAAAACGGGACATGATGTTAAGTCCCTTTTTGCCTGTTACATTTTTTTTGTCTTCATTCTGCATTAAAATATCCAAGTTGTTTTGATCAAACAAATATATATGTTGTCTGTACCATGGCTTTACAACGTTGTACAATATTATCTTCTTCTGCAAATTAGTTTTTCGTTCTCGTTTTGTCTACAGTATTAGCTTGTCTTTAGGTAGTTGAGTTCTTATTAAAAAGTTTCTTTTCCTATAATGACAAGCGATGACTTTTAGATTCGTCTCTGGCATCATACCAAGATATCCTCGATGTTGGGCTAGCAACTTCATTAATTTACGAATATCTAATTTTCTTAGACGTTTGTGTTACACTTCTAAATCATTAGGATAGTAAAAAACATGACGGATCTACGACAGCAAAACACATTTCAAGGAATTAGTTTGTCAAGAGGGTTTGGCATTTTATCTAATCCCTTTGCTAAGCTGTCGTGAGTTTTCTTTATCAACTTATGTTAACCACTTAATTCTGCAATTTTCTTGATGAAACTTAAATTTGTATGCTAAAAGGCGCAAAAATATGTATTACTTTTCTAGTTATGAACCAAAGTAAAGTAGAAGAAAAAGCTATATGCCTGTGTGACAGCAAACAGCAAAATAACATCTCATTAAAAGTCCATCAGCTATGTACTAAACACATAAATTGGACTCTTGACAGCTTCAAACTTTAAATTATTCGCAGATTATTAACGGAAATATGGCAACAGTTTATTAGAAAGTAGGTAATCGATTGATTTATAGCTACGACTTCATTTTGCCGAATTGACCAAGACGCCAACTTGGCTTGCATGTATGACGGGAAGAGTTTTCTATCATCATCATCATCCCCCTCATCCTATATATCCTCGGTTGTTATGTAAACTTAATTAAAAACAATTTTTACTTCAAGTGGCCAATAATTTCACGTCTCCGTAACTTTAGTTTTAAGCGCATGATGCGGTCACCCTCTTGTTAGTTTCTTGACTTGCCCCTGCACTTTCCTAACGTTAAAGACTCCTAAAGAACTCTGCCCTGGCAAGATTTTTTTTATTGCCTTCGGTTCACATCAAATACTATACACCATGGCTGCCCTTAAGATTCTTTGAACTTGACGTCTTAAGAGCGTCGCCTTCAATTTTATGTGTGTTACCTCGTGCCTAAATTGCAGTTGACAGGATAACATTGACACTAAGGCAAAAATGTTGTGTCACCGGTTGAAGTGCTGATACCATAGAATAAGATGTCGCTTATGTTCCCGTTGACAACAGGTACAAAAAAAATTACATACCACATGCCATCATAAAAGTTGAAAGTAGCTAATAAAATACAACTCGACTTTTCCACATGACGATAATAAAGTTTAATATGACTCCTGACCTATCGCAGCTCAGATAACTCATCGATCAGGTTTGCGGTTTAAGTTTAAGTTTCAGTCGTGAGACAGGTATGACTGATGATGATGATAACCTCTTATTTCTTTTCGGCTGGGTATGAAATAAATGTCAAACATAGACAAACTACCTTCAACATGTTGACATTCCAGAACTTGATGGACACGTATTTTATAAATAAACTTTATATTGAATGCTTTGAACTGGTTGTTACTAACTTTGTAGCGTCCTGCCAGATTCTTTCTTTTAAGCGATTAAAAACTGAATGCTATGAGATGATAAGCTCTTTAATGTTATCAACGTTATCATCATTTATCACTATTCTTCATCCTCATTAAACATCAAGCTTTACAGCATTATCGTTCCGAGACGATTTTCAAGGTCGCCCAAACAACGAGTTTTGCTCAAATGTTAACTGCTTTATTAGAATGTCATTAGAATTGAAATAAAAAATGTTGTATCGGCTGTCTGAGGCGTAATTGAATTTATAATTTATTTATTATCAACATGCCCATTATTGTTGAACTCCATGCCCTTGCTGTTCGGGATTAGCAGAATCGAGTAATTTCGACTCTCTAATAGTTAATTTGGATTGAGTATTTACATTTTGTAATAGATACACGGTATGCATCCCCATCGAATCCAAGTCGAAGTAAGCCGTTTCAAAAACCTTATCAAATGCGGTAATATTTTATATGTGTATGAAAATCCCATTCTGTATATAAAAATTTGCATAACCCCCGAGATGCTCATGTCGACAAAAATACAAAAAAGAGCTTCCTGGCATTTTACCGTTTCTAAAACCTTATCAAATGCGGTAATATTTTATAAGTGTGTATGAAAATCCCATTCTTTCAAAAAATATTGCATAACCCCCGAGATGCTCATGTCGACAAAAATACAAAAAAGAGCTTCCTGGCATTTGATGACTGAAATCCCATCATTTAAAACATTCCAATACAGATTGCCTATAATCATATTCGAGAGTTAGAGTGATTGATACTATAAAAAAGCGTGGGTAGAGAGATAATGAGAATCGGAGATTTTATGAAAAAATTGTTCCGTTAAATTGGTACGGGGGAAGAATTTGATCCTTATTGTCTGCTATTCCATTCCTCAAAACTAAGAATTAAGAATTTTTTCGTGACCTCGGTTCGGCTCGGGTGAAACAAAAACCAAGTCAAATCGGAAAACCACGAAGGATATGAAAAAGATATAAACCTGTTGGTCTGTAAATGAAATTTGCAATTAAGGTTGGTAAATGGAACGGTGTGGTGTGTTGAATCGGATAGATCGGTTGTACCGTGAGAATCATCAAGGAAGGGACCAGAAGCAAAAACTTTTCTGAATGTTGGTTCCAAATATTTATGCTCTCAATTCGCTTTGCTATCTCGGTCTCGGTATAATGAGAATGGCTATGCTTTTTATTCAAAAATAATCTGTATCCTTCAAATTTACGTGCAAAATTAATTCAAACTTGTAAAATGTATTTGCATATTCAAATATTTTTCAACCATCACACGGTGAAGCGTTTCATATGTTACAATTAGCCGAGGCCGAGACACGTTTGGAAACAAACTTGGTTACAGGAGCGCGACAGCAGGAAAGGGAAATTAAGAGTTCATTGAGTCAAACAATTGAGTTCATTTTGATATCGGGTCACTGTTCGAAATGAACTCTTGAAATGAACATACTAACAGAAATCAAAGATGTTAAATCAGTTTTCACAATTCACATGTGTGTGTCCCATGTTTACATGGAGACCCTGGGGTTTAATTGCAATGGAGTTACGTTTTGCTTCCTGAACCTGGCCACTAGAATGACAAGGAGTGCAGTTGCGGAAGAAGTCATTATCAAGGAATTAGTTAATCAATCAAATATACAATCACTAGCGATAGACGTTGCCTGCCGCTAACAACTCCAGGTGCTGCATACAGGAAGATAACGTTTGAAATGTAAGCTGCGGCTGTGATTGATTATGAATTTGTAACTTATTGAATATTTTGTTGATTTTTTTAATCGTAGAGAGGATTGGTCAGATGACAATCACTTTTTAAAGCTGTTACTTGGTACGAACAGATAAACAGACCCGTGAAAATGCCTTTGCGAAATCGTAAACAAGTCAAGTCTCACAACACGGCTTCACTAATTGTCAACTTGAGCACATTTCGGGAAATTCGCCTAATGTACGTCCACCAACCTACAGGCTTTGTGCTGAAGCTAGACAAATACGCGATTCTGGCCCACCGAAGAACCGAGGTAGTACGGGAAATCGAATTTTCATCGAAAGAGGCATGTATGATACCCTTCAACGTAGCCCTGACCACTGGAAACGTCTTTATTTTTGGAAAGCCAGCGAGCGATTACATGGAAACGACTACAAAGGGGAAGGAAGCTAAGCACTGGTTACTAGGATACCTTCTTGCATCCCGCCATGTAGATAAAATGGATTGCGTCGTAAACTGCAATGACACCATTGTGGATATTAACCTGGAAACGCTTTTGGCCATGTTCTTCTATCACATTATTGGATTAACTGAGAAAATGTTGAATTGGGAAGACTTGGACTCGCCAAAGATCACCAAACTCATTGTTCTCGTTCCTATGTGGCTCCCGGGTGGAGCATGTCAAATTTTACAAATTGCAGGCCACGTTGTCGGTGTGACACTCCAGTTTGTCTACGAAGTAACTTTTGAAGCTTATATTTCTCAGCAATTTGCTAGAATCACGAGATGCAAAAAGAAGAATGCGACCAAGTTAACATTGGCTGTGTCCAATCATTCAGGACATGTTGATTTGGCAATTTACAAGTCGTCAGGAACTCGGCTGGACATGTTGGCATGTGTTAGTACCAATTTTAAGGCAAAAGGAGCATCCGGCTTTGATTTGGACAAAGAAAATGTGACCACTGCTGAGTGTATCAGAGAGCGGTACAATAGTAACTGGTGGCATAATGAGGAGGATCAGAGGATGATAATCTGTCTTCTTGACGAAGTCTTCCAAGTGTTGTCCACTGATGATGAAGCCAGATGCAGGAAAAAATTAGATGTGGTCGTACTTGCTGACGATGAATGGTGGAAAATTTTTCTTGAGGAAATGCTCTTAAAGGTGAAAACTGTGAACCTAATCGAAAAGGAAAATTTCCAAGGTGACGAGCTTATCGACGTTTTTGACAATATACTGTCGGGAACAAACACGAAGGAGCTATCCCCATACCATTTAGTTAGCAGTCAGGGGCAAGGAAAGGATAACGATATGGACCACAAAGAAGACAGCGTGTGGACAACTAAAGCAGATGTAGAAAAGCCATTGACGATTTCAGAAAGCAATGGTCTAGGAGAGAAATTTAATTTAGGACAGATAACATTTAGTAGAATTCTATCTTTTAAATACACTCACATGGAAGTGTCAGTCAAAATGAGGAATTCGTTGGGCACTATCGACCTGATAAACGTTTCTGGATTGAACTCTAAAGGGGAGAGAAACGATTTGACCAAGTCTGCAAACTACACGTGGAGTTGTCGAAGCAGTAAACAAGCAAAATTTGCAGAACAACGTTTTCGTGTTATCGAACTTGTCGCATCTTTCACCGAACAGTATAAAGCCCAGCTTAACCTGTTGGCGTTGCTGTCTAAAAGTCTTAATGATCAACTGACTCGTGATGCTTCCAAGGGAACTTTATCATCGTGTATTTGTAACAAATGTCAGAAAAAACCAGATCATGGAACGGATCAACATGAATTACTGTCAAGAATACATGCTATTCAATTAGAAGTCCAGAAAATTAACATGTATGATAAGTCGGTAGAGTTTATCGGGAAGTTTTCTGACTTGCTGAAGCGTTTCAGAGATGCCTATAACGAGTATCGCTGCAAATAAAGGGCATTACCCGAAAAAGTATTTTTTTAGCCATATTTACTTCTGTTTAGATCTTGTTTGAGCCCCAATTTCCTTTGCAAAAGCCACAATGTAAATGTAGGGTTTGGGTTTGCTAGCATTGTTTTCACTTAAATGGTTTACTCTTGAGATTTTGTACTGAGATATAATAAATGTATTTTATATTACTTCCTTTTTTAGCTTTACCTACTAGTTCCTCACAGTATAAAACACGGTTACTGCTTAAAAATTAAAATACTTCTTCTTATTCCTCCTAACACTGGAAACTAATTGTTGTGTGAATATCATCGAGGATTTGTCTCAGTTCTTCATCTCCAAACCTGCCATCCAAGCTGCAAAAAGATTTGACAAAAATATAATTGATTATCAGTCAATACATATTTTCGAAGTTACGTCACATTCCATTTTTATTTAATACTTCCATATTGAACCAACCTGGGAATCAGTGCTTTCGCCTCCTCAGCCGTTTCGGGACATAGGTTAGCCAATGACACTAGCTCAAACTTGTGCAGTTTCTTGGACATCAGAAGCCTAAATTACGTTATATTGAACATGAAATATTGCTTGCTTTTGCTTTATGAAACATCCGTCTTAGACGTTTTACGTAAAGAATTAACATAATGCTTACGTTCGAACACGCGTTATCGATTCGTTATTTTTTAGCTTCCCAAAGCGAGCACAATACTGACGAGTTTTCTGAAACACTTCGGACAGGGCCTGCTCATCCTCAGAGTTTTCGTTCTGCTGACTTCTGTGCTCCAGTAACAAACTCACTTCGGAAATCAACAAGGCTTCAGCGTTCTCGAACTCTAATCAAGAAAAAAAAACAAGAGAACGGTTGACATTTGGAGTTGTTTAACAAGTTTTTCAAAGCTTGGAACATCTTTCCTAAGTACCTTTAGGAAACAACAAATCTGCTGCGTCTTCTTCCTGAGCTTCGTTGTTAAATGCGGCAGCAGCCATCTTCTTTAGTAAAGTAACGCTTCACAAAATGTTTAGCAATTAAAAAATATTATTTTGCTTTCACAAATTTTTCACAAGCACTATCACGTACTGGTAGCATTTGTTTTTGTTTGCCGGCACTCTAGAAGTGAATCGAGCCAAATCGATAGGCTGCCTGCAAGTATGTTAGAGTCTGTTTTTTATGACTGAATCCACCTGTGTCAGCTGTAAGCGAGCTCTGCTGGATTCCCACTTAAGCGCAGAAGAGTTTCTCAACGTAGTTCAGCTGGACATTGCCATAGATGGCGCTTCACTGTCGCTTCAGCAGATGAAGCCTTGTATGTCACCGTTCGAATCTAAAGAAAGACTGTCTTCCATCCATCTTCCAAGAAAATAAATTATTATTGGTACAAACGCGAGAAAAAACATACATTGGGTTCATGTCAATATTTCTATAAAGTTTCCGGTCGAAATTCAGATCTTGCCGTCATCTGAAAACTTGCCAGTCTCACGTTGCTATAAGAACAAAATCCTATATTGAAACTCCAATCGAATATAATTCCTTCCATTCCGTCCAAGGTAAATTCCATGGTAAATGCCTTCTTGCTTTTTAAAAGATTGCTTGCCTTGTTAGTAGGTACTAGATAGTAGGTAGACGCTGGTTTTAGATACATGTTTCATAGTACCTTTAAATGGGATCTGAGGAGAGGGCGGAGTGTATAGTTTATTTTTCACTGCCATGTAGACTTCCATGCGAGGTTTTAAATGTAAAGATTTTTCCTTCGTTCGAACTAAAAATAATCTGAACATCAACTTTATAATTTGTAATTTAATTAGTTTTTCGTGTAATATAGTTTTGTCATTGCGGAAGTCGAATACTTATGATTCGGTCGGGTACTACATAATCCTTGCGTAAGACTATATGTTTTATGTATTTTATTTAATCAAATCATTGACACGTTGAAGGTCTATTGATCATGATTTAAAGATTTAACTTTATTATGACACTTTCCATACGAGAAGTTAGACATCATGTCATGTCAAGATTATTGTAGACTCAAGAAAATGTGTGAAATGTTTGCTTAACTATTAATTTCAAGATAAAGGTCCATGAAGGTCTATTTGAACCCAATCTACTATCTGCTTTGCGTCATTCTTCATGAGATGTGAGGGAAACTGTCAACTTTTTGAATGAGTCGATTTAAATTGACAGTTTCACAGGCAAAACTCAAGTATAATTTGCGACGCGACTCACCATTCACGTCATAGCCATTCCGGTATTTGACGGCCGAATTCTTGAACAACAAATAATTCATGTAGTCTTCCAAGTAGATGCCTTGGACGAGTACCAATCTGGGCGACGTTTTTCTTGTTACCATCAAACCGATGTCAGTTTTCAAAAAAGTGCAACAAAAGCGCTAAAAGGCTGAGATGGTACACTCTACACATTACACGCATGGCTCAGGGCCATGGCGCAAACTACAAAAGCATAATTTGAGGTCTTCCAGGACCATGACTAGTAGATAAAAATAAGTACCTGGAGATCTTTAAGTTGGCATTGCAATAATTCCATCATGAGAAGTTCACAGTATGCGAGGAATGGATAACTCCTCATCACACCATAAAACCACTTGTGTAGTGTAGCCCTGTTATGGAGTCTACAGATTCTGTGCACAACAACAAATCATCTTCACAAAGTGTTAAGAATTAAGACGCTGGATCATAACATACCGTATTTTACGCAGTACATACAGAAACGTATTTATCAATATTTAATGATCCTCCAAACTAACATATTAATATATATATATTCATATGGAATACACGCGGCTAAAACCAAAGTTTTCTTCTTAACTTCTTACCGTGCATAATAGAGCAATTACTTCATTTACAGAAATTGTGTAGTATATATTGTTCTATATTTCATGAGACCGAACCATATCTCTTGTGTTCAGCTCACTGTTTTGATCTTATCAAAATATTTTAAACAAATTACATAAATTGGACTTGTGTAACCCCACAAAAAAATCAATGCTCACATGATTTCTAGCAAAATTTGATTCATAACACATGAGCAACTTTTGAGTTTATCATCATCAAACGCCTAAAACTCAATACCGAATCTCCTTTCCAACTTTCATTGCTCTAGCTTTTAATCTTAGAAAATCGATTTTCCCATGGCCTTCACTTCTGGGGAATATGAGTGTTAAGTTTTACGTGTCCTCAATCAAGGAAAAACAAGGGTATCAGCTTTAAACTCTGTTCTATGTGACTTTTTTCTCATTATCGCTGCTCTCAAACGCTTATCGATTTTCACATCCGTATCCACTACGCTAAGAGCATTCTGTATCGGAAGAAACAACTAAATGGGATGTACTTGTGCGATTATTGCGTATTTTAACATGTAGTTTTATTTTTGCCTCTGAGGGCGATATCGCATCGCCAGAACAGTATTTTACAATTGAATATTTATATGTTCCATTTAAATTCTAGAGGTTCCACATCAATAAGAATGTCATTGTTTATTGAATGAGCTGGAGACAAGTTCAATAATTTATACTATCAAGGATATACACGCAATCATGGCCACGACGAACTCTGGAGTTCAAGAACACGTTTGCTCGGTGTCTGTTGACATTTTAATTTTTGTTTATTGATACTACGTACAATCAGCATGGTATTCAATTGAAATCAACACGCGTGCGAGTTTAACTCTCTTTTACGATCAGAAATGAAGCAATTTGTGTGCTGACTGTGACGATAAATGGTCAGGTCAGTAGAAAATGTTTGCATGAAAATGTGTATTTAATGAAGCTTTTCAAACGTGGACACTTTTATGACACTTGTGACGATTTCATTGATGGTAAATAAGAAGCACATGAAAACAATTTAAAGAGTAACCTGCTTTTATTGCCCCTAAAGCTTATGTTAAAACATGTGTTATGTTTATGATTTTTCCTCGGTGTGCGTATTTCCATTTATGAGCTGTTGACGTACACACACTGTACCTGTGTGTGCGCCTATTTAGCTAGTAATTGCAATGGACACGAACATTTCGTCGAAATCTTTAGGCAAGTTACTCCTTCGAACTTTTCTTTTGACATGATCAATAGATCAAGTTCAATCTAAAGATTTCCCTTTCAATGACTTCGTGAGGACCGTTGTGTTCACAGCTTTTGAAAAACTACTCTCTGTAGGTTACCTGAATAGAAATAAATGAAAGAAAGAAAGCGTCTCTGTTAAATATCCTAAATTTTTCAACCTAAATTACATGAACTTTCAAAGAATCAAAAACAAACATATTTTTAATACTGTTTTCGCGCGATAATAATAACATAAGTCATGAGTTAGACATAAATTAGCATTTTATACGCATGAATGGTCATATATCTATCCGTAATTGTTAGATGTACGTTTGTTCTTACTTTTATTTCGAAGCGGAATCTATTCATTCACTCGTAATAGTAAACAGGTAAAAGCTATGAAAGGAATGAAACATTGCAACGCTAGAATTAAGCATTACGAAACCGATTACGGGCACATTCAGACACCCCAGAAGAGCTTGTCTTAATATGTAACAAAAAGGCAAGTACTGACAGCCTTATGCCCATAATCGGTTGAATCTTTAGGACCTGTGACGATTTCGTGATGTTTTACTCCTCCAACTCCCAAGGGGATGAGTTGGGGACCTCAGCTATTGGTATTTTAAACATCAAATATAAAGACATCTTGCCACCTATAAGGAATCATTGTTGCCTTTTTTTTAAATCGAGCCCCTGCATGAATCTTTGAAGGGCTTATATCAAACAGGGCCAAAAATATCACAGGCTGTCTCTTGAAAATTTCCTAATATTGTGCTTACCAAGTTTCAGCTCAGTAGGTTTATCCATTCTGATATAATGGTCATAATATCATGACGTTATACCCCTGTTGGACCCCGGGGGATGCGAATGACTCGGGCACCTGGGATTTTGGTACAAATTATTTGTATCTTATATTCCCACCAAAAATGAACCCTCATTGCGATTTAAAAAAATTTCGGGCACCTGCAGGAACACGTGACAGTCTTGTCTAACAGGGCCGAAAAATAGCAGAGGAAGATCCATGGAAGCTGTGCTTATTATCCTTGTAAAAATTCAGCAGAATCGGATGAAAGTGTAGGTCTCGGGCGTTCCACGAAGTCCCGGAACCATGGAGAGGGAAAGAAACGGGATACCGATTGACCACCATAAGTAACTTTACACAGCAAAATATTGCTTCGCAACGCGTAATAACAGGCACCTATTGCGCTGAAAATTGTCTTATTTAAGGACGACTTTTCTCTGGTGACGGAAAGTCGAATTCGAGTTTTAAAAGTTACCAAACCTGATTTCTTCGAAAATGAAACTTTATTTACCATCTTCGTCATTTGAGTAGTGAATAGCTTACTAATTATTATTGGGAACAAACCTTTTCTATTTTCGAAGTCGAGTGAGCAGTAGAACGCGTGCCAACTTCATGAGGAGTATGAATCTTTCTTTTGATTACACGTTTGACTGTTATTAGAACCTATTTAAATTCAGGAGCTATCCTGTTTGGTGGTGTGTCAACTCCGAACAAGAAATTAATGCATGAACGTATTTTTTGTAATTGTTGGAAAAGCTGCAGCCATTTTATCAAATTCATGGTCCGTACAATATCGGAACCGAATAACCTTGTATTCGTTACATTTAGGAAGTGTGCTTGAATACATGGCATAATCAATCCCATGAGTTTACAATTAATCAATGAGGCGACACGCTCATTTCCTTTTGTTACCTTGTTGATCAAGTAACCTTATTCTTGCAAATTCTAAACTTTGGTTTAAAAATGTATCATCTTAACATTTATTACCTCATCAAGATGTAAGATGTCATAAAGAATTTGATATCGTTCACCTGTTTGTTATATGTACATATTTTTCTTTTTTGTGTTCAATCATCAATTCTGCTTGAGTCACATCAAGCTGCCAAGCGAAGATGTGAGACCTTCCTTTCATTTTCCACTTGTTTGTTCTGCGTGATCAAGATCGACATGGATGTATGTGTGAATGGATATAGAGGAAAGAACTTATGTTTGCCATGGACGCAAATGTTCGTATTTGAAATTTAGGTTAAAAAGCGTCTTAGTAAGAACACGGATTCCCGACACTGTTCCACTTGATTTTGTCAAGAAGATCAAAATTGGGGCGGTGAGGTAAAACTGGAAAGGCCCGTGACCGAAAAAGTTTGAAACGAAGTTTCAGCGGAGCTAATAGCATCATGTCGGTATGTTGTCATACTTTGACTTAATGTACATCTGGTAGCAGTTGAAACAGGCGCTTCATTTATTAATAAAAAATTGTTGTGATGCTTTTTATGTTTTTCAATATTTGTTTTTCTTCCAATGACACATTCTTTAGCATTTTCCTGAGTGATAGTAATTGGTAATTTTGCCCAAGTTTGTTTATTCAGATGTGCTATTTGAAGGAAAATTGGCAATGTTGAGCGGACACACGTTACTTGAGCGAATCATTATCTGTTATGAAGTTTTCTCTACTGCTGCAAAACACATTATCTCGATATTGGTAGTTGCACAGGTGGTCTGGAATTCTTACATTCACTGTATATGACAATGACGACTATCGACCCTCACTGATGAGGAGATACACTATATGTTATGCATTATTGGGTGGGAGGAAATTCTACAGAAACGCCCCGTATCCATGGATGAAAACACCATTTGAATCGAATATAACGACTTTTCTCAAATAAACGTTCAAAACGGTTATATCATTCAACAATTGATTGGATAGCAGCTTTATCTTTTCTAGTGCAAATAGCAGGAGAATTTTTCCGATAGATTTCAGCATCGGTAATGGGTCTGGAACTGATCAGTGATCAAAAATAATGTCGCCAAATCGTTCGATCGTTATGGATAAAATTATTTTGCAGAGAGTGTCGTTGGAAATACCTTGAACTCTGTTTCTCTAGAGTATAGCCAGCGCAGTTCGCAGACAAACCGACACTGTATCACCCATGAAAACACCATGTAGAATTTATTGCTACCATCCAGAACCCATTAATCGTGTCCTTAATTAGATGAATTGTAGAGTTGCAGCAATAAAACTTTTTGTTAACTTTGTTTTAAATTTCAGAACACTTTACCTATCAATTCTACTCTTGCTCGTCACATACACAAATAATGCGATTTTCACTAGTAAATACTATGCCGGTTACCGCATAGTAGGATTTTTGCTGTTACAATACGATGAGCAGTGAATGACGATATTCTTTTTAATATGACTAGTGCTATATTGTAAAATCTTAGTTAAAACATATTTATGATGATAAAATTTAAAAAAATATATTTGTAGAATAGCCGCTGCATACGAACGATGCGCGATGGGATGAAAATACATTCAACATCTTTATCAACGTCCATGTGACAGGACTGTTTTTCAATGACTTGGTTGGTAGTTTAAAAGGAAGCAGTAATGTTTAAGTAAATTTATAAGTAAACTCACTTAATGCGAGCGGAGCATTAGCTCCATGCACTGTTGCAGTTACCTTTGTTGAGTTTTTGTACTGTCGGCCGAGGCTCGATGAAAATGATGTTGAGAATGCATGAAAATTACATGAATATAGAGACTTGTCAGTGAAGGTGGATGCAGCAGTAGAATTTTGTTACCGCTGTGGTGCTGAACAACTGTAAGGGAAACATTTTAAAGGAATACTTATTTGTTTGAACTACTTGTGAAAAAATGGATCGCTTTTAAAATTACAAATTAAACATAAGAGTAAAGCCCTTCAGCGTGAGTCTGTGAACGTTGCAGTGTTTTCCTAGCACAAGTTTTAAGCAAAAACAATAAGATAGCAAAGATGTAGTAGACTATATATATTCGGCTTGAAATAAATAACCTTTAAGACTATTCAAGTACACACTTTTAGTTTTTATTACAGTTTTAGTAGAATAACATAATAGTCACTTCCGCAAAAATTGGTTGTTATTGATTAGAAATTTTCTGTTCCTGATTTTAATGCACTACTAGCTATCTGTGAATTTTTGTTAAATCTAATGTTTAAATATTCAAAAATATCCATAAAACAGACAATCGCGATCATAATATTTTCAAGTAAACTGTCTTGAGTCATTATTTAAAAACCCGGTGAAGGTATTTGCATAACAAGCAAAAACAGATTCGTCTTTGTTCTTTTAATGTGAAAAGACGTGTACCACGAAGAACAGAAAGAAAAGGTAAGGAAAACGCCATAAAACTATTAAGTATTCACTAACGTTCATGAATTACGCAGGTATTTCTACTTTTTGTTTCCTTGGAGAAGTGGCAATAGAATAAGAAGTAGATTGAACTGCTTAGTACACCAAGTGAGTTTCAATTTTCGGATCATGACAATGATCATTCACGCTGGATACTTCCATGAAAACTTTAACAGTGTTTTCGTTTTAGTCGAAATGCCAATTTGGATTTTCATCTCACCGGTTTCATACTCCGCTCTTTACACTCCTGAGTGAGCATAAAAAAGTTTTGGTGCGGTGTGAGTACTGAGTAGGTACGTCATGTCGTCTACGAGGAAACACATCTTGTTCTTGTTCATTATGCGAAGATAAAGTTTGCCACATTTTTATGAAAACACTAACGTTCTAAATGCCAAAACTGCTTATAATTATGTTGCTCTCGAGAGATTTCAAACTGATTAATACGCTTGACATGTTCTTCCCCTTTTTAAAGTTTCATCCAGTCAAGATGGTTGTATTTTTACTAGCTTTACCCCAATTTAAGCAAATAATCCTTTGTAACCCATCTGTGATACTTTATCTTGTCATAAGTTTCGGACAGGTTTGCAGAAATATGTACAGATAAGAAGAATATGGAATATAGAAATAAGAGACTTGAAAATTTCTGAATTGCAGGTCAGGGCAATGAGAGCTACCTTTAATTTTGCCTCATATCAATATTTTATTTGACGAATGTTTTTTTTCTTTTCTTTTGCAATTGAAGAATAAAAAATCGTGGGTGATCGCTTTTGTCACTTGCTTCAGTGTTTAATACTATGAATAGGTACATCTATAATTAACTTTTTTATTTTCATGGCCCTTCTAATTGCACTGAGTTACTTTCATTTTATACCTACACTAAATGGGAGTTGTATAAAACAATCCCGACACTAAACCCATCTGAAGCAGTAAAGATAAATTTAAATGTCTGTTTAAGATTAACAACGGCTCATTCAAAATTTTAGTATCCAAGTACGTTGATCCTCAATTTTCAGAGTTATGTAACATTGATTACAATGGATAAAATAGCATTCAAAAAGCACCTTATGTTAATAATGGATAAAAAATAATTGTGGTTTTATAATGCATTTGAAGCAATGGAGAAGGTCGCCAAATAAGTGTCACTAGGTATGTTTTGACATAATATCGGTAATCAATAATATGAACTTGTTAAAGATCACATTCAACATTTGTCGAGCAACAAGGGAAAATGCTTCGATTTCAGAGTGAACTACTTTTCATCCACTCGATCTGATCAAATAGGCGTCGATAAGGGAGAGTATGAATTGAGCTAAGGAAAAGCTTGAACAATCATTCGAATAGGGTTTTGTTTACATTCTTTTGGCACTTGTTTTGAGGACTTGTCAACGGATTACATTAATGAGTTTTTAAAGGCAGTTTATTTCTTTGAAGCCTTGAAAGTTCAATGATTATGAAAGGTTTTATATTTGCTGCTTTTCTTATGTATTTTTTTAAAGGTAATAGCCATCATTATAATTATTTGTCTATGCCTGTACTGAATACATTTGATTTGTGGTGCATAAGATAATTGAAGTATAAACTGAGTTTTCTCGATCACGTGTATGAAAATAATTCTATCTGTGCGTTTAAATAGAGACTATCGTTGAAACTTGTTCCAGGTTACTTCTCTGGATCTCTTTTCATCTTCCTTTGGGATCATAAGAGGAGAAACACCGACACCAGTTTGATTATTAGTAGCCATGGTTGTGGATCCGGTCACCTCAGGTGGCAAAGCAGAAAGTCAAGTCACATTAGCCAGTCGGCTAGGACCAGAAATAAGGTACGCGATTATTTTCACAAATCTTATCTGATAATCTTGCTCTTCATCACAAAAAAATGGAAATTAAACATGAGTGTTGTACTTGTACTGAAAGCAAGGAACTTTATTGCTCAACACATCTAAAACCACTTTCGATTTTATCGAATTTATACCTGTTTAGTATATACATAGTTAGAAGTGATATGAGATTGAGAGATTTGTGTCATGTGCTTGATGTATGCGTAAAGCAACCACAATCTTTTGAAACCACTTGCACCTTTGGTTTATCCGCACTAGTTTAAGTACTACTGCTGCGCACGTACCAAACTAGAACTGCATTGGCATAGAATGCAACTAAAATCACTAGAGCAAAACGGTTCATATTATTTTCAAGAAGCATTGTATAGGAAATTATCCGTATAATGTGTTTCTTGAATATTGCATAATGAACACAAGAAACTGTCATCCTGACCAAGTTCTAAGTGCAGAGGAAAAGGTGCGAACGTTTAGGCTCCGTGGATTATTCACCTCTATTACATAAACAAGGCTTTAATGGGGCCGACACGCAAAATTATCTATCGTCCCAGTCCTATCACAATGTAAAGCTAATTTACCCTACAACTATTCATATTTTCACTTGGCAAATCAGCTAACTCTCATGGGCATCAAAAAATCCGAGATTTAAGAACCTGCTGAATAAAATTAAGTATCCGGTCCTTATAATTATATCAGTGTGTAGTATTAAATCTTCAGTGTGCAGGCCCTGGTCCCGAATGATGACCAGAAATATCTTAGTCATCAATCAATGACAGCTACAGCATTGCTACTGCTTTGCTTTACTGTTGGGATCGTGGTTTCGCTCGTACTTCATGTATACATTAAACAAATTCAGTAATTGAATTCAATTGAAATTTATGATACTAATTTATTGTATTCTTTGGAATTGTTGGTGGTATGTGGTATTATTGCGTATGGCGCATATAAAATGTAACTTGAGTGTAATCCTTACATGACGCAAAACACTTTGTCTAACCATAGAATTTAAAAAAAATGACATTTTGTAAGGTTTAGTTCTCCTGTAATTGGCCTTATAATACTTTATAAGGTAATATAATTTATTCAGTTAGCATCGTTAATTTGGCTGTGATACAAAGTTTATTTTCAACGGGTGAACCACATTAAGGTTTCTTTTCATGAATCCCTGAATAGCATTGCGGAGTAATGGTAGAACATCTCCATTCTTATTTTCTATGTTGTTCTCAAGCTTTTTGGAATCCTTGTAAACAGATATAAAAATAAGAATACGAACACACTACGATTCGCAATATGCTGGTTCCAAAACTCATAGATGCAACAGTTTTCTATACAAATGTTACTAACATTAAAGAGCAAATATCTGTGTAGAGTCAGTAAATGTGATTACTAGGGAAAGTGAATGAGTTGACAGTTTTACCACAAAAAATGAATTCTTCAGTGGTTTGAATAGATACACACGACCAGCATCTATTTTTTCCCTTATTAAGCACATTTTGTTTACAAATTGACAAATTGTTTCAGATTTTTTGTTATCACTCCTTTCTTATGATTCTTCTTTCCTGAAAAAGGACTTTATTACATTTTCTTCCTTCCGTTTTCGTCAATCTCATACTATTCTAAAGTATAATCATATCGGCATTATCAGAGCACTGTCACTTGACTTGACATGAAAAAACTGTAATTGTATCGTAATCTCCATTGTTACAAATATGAAAAGCGCATGCATGTATAAAAGCTTATACAATAATGTTGAATGTCTTTCCTCAAAAATTCAAATTGCACTCTTTAAAAGTAAATTGGGTATAATTCCATGAGCTTTTTTATTCGAACTAAGAATATTCCTCCTAACTTTGTGGCAGTTCTATAAATTTCTCTTTTTTGAAGTTTAAAACAAAATCTATCAGGTAAATAGCGGCACTACATCCTTAAATGGGAAGTACACTTACGTATAACATAACATATTTCAGATCTAGTAGTAAAGCTTTTGATGATATGCAAACAGTCAGACGTGATATTTGATAACGGCCGAAAATTCTTTGTTGACAGAATTTCTGTGTCAACTTTCGATTGCTTAGAATCAAGCAATGAGCGGTCCGAGCTGCATAAACTGCTAACAAAAACGCCCTGGTAACCAAAAATAATTTGTTTGTAGTTAATCCATGTTCTATGTCCGTAGCCGTATGGATGATTATAATGGTTTACGTAGAAGCTGAAGTCGTCATTGAAATATGGTCGCCTATAGAACATTTGCTGCGAAATTGCAGAAAAATGACTTTATTAATGAGATGAGATAGTAGTACTCTTTAACAATTTTTCGATGCAAATGTTGTGATATTTGTAATAGTAAAATTAGCCTAAACAAACAAGTACATCGATGTCCTAGCCAAAATTTTCCGAAACACCTGTGCAATAGTTTAAGATTTTGCAGGAGTTATTTAGTTAGGTATGCTTACCTGAATACATCTGGTGAAGAAACCTTATAATCCCTGAACTTGAATACAAAATCCAACTATGTAGTATTATTATTATATTTAATATTTGTAAGTATCCAGTATTTTAATTGGTACAAAATAACTCGCCCCCTGTTGTGAAATTTGCTGGGTTTGTTCGAGTAAAACTTAATCGCATATTCGTTTATGGTACTGTTAAACTGCTAGGGAATTTGTTAACAAGAATGGTCACATTAAGCGCTTAACCGAGAATGCACGACGCACTGACTTGTGGTTTTGTTGCATCTAAGTATACGGGCTTTTCATGAACCACCGTCATCCGCTGACGGGCTATAAATAAAACCTACAAATCCAATAATATCTAACTATCAACAATTAGCATTTCAAAACCATTACAGCTTTACTCACTCGAAGACGTGGGTTGAAGCTGGTAATTAATGTAATAATTACATCCAGTGCTGTGACAGTTGCCACGCAGTTACTACAGGTGACGCAACCCAAACGGTTAAATGGGTGCAAATTAATAGTAGGCCTACAAAGTACAATGATTCAAGTCTTCAAACATTGTGAATCGACGATCATTGTGGGATCGATCATCGAAACCATTTCATGATGGGCACAATCAATTGGAAAATATTGCACAAAAGGTATTTCTGAATCGTGAAGGAAAATGCTTATACATAAATAATACGTGTAAAAAGATGTTGAAGACTTTTCTTTCAAACGTACCCACTTGCATTTGGAGCAAGACAAACAATGACACTAATTAAAAGTTCACAAAAACTAAAGGCCCCAAGAAGTGAATCCTCGAGTTATCGTCAGTTACATTCTGCAACAGCTTACTAAAACTTCATCTCAGGTATCTCATTCAGTAACCAGTGACTGTTTAGCTGTCTTCACGGGCTGTTTCAGGAAAGAAAAATCAACGCAGGGTTTTTTCTTCTAGTGTATATACAAATTACTGGTTACGAAACTTGAATTGAGAAAAACGGTTGTTCAATACACATATAATTGAACTGGGACTAAAAAAAATTTTAACATGAGACAAGCTTCCTTAAGATTTGTAGACACATCAAGCAAATCATTACATGTCTATACTTCCATGCGTGTGTTGGAGCAAATTTTTCAAAACTTTTAATTGACCACGATATAGGAATTTACGGTCCCAAAAAGTTTATTAGCATTAAGTACTCACATTTGAATGTGAGAAAATAATGACCAAACTTCCCATGCGTAGGTTAGGGTCAATTTAAAACCTAAAATCATCAAAACGTTAGTGGAATGACTTTATATTTTTCATGCCAAAACATGACGTGTCGAAAAGGTAAAAATTGGGGAAATAAATTTGTCCTGTTCATCATTGTCAAAAAGCTACAAAAACTCGGATTATAAAACATTTTGTTGGAAATGGCGTCTGTTTATTATAGTAATATAGATAATTATTAGTTATTAGAGGTAGTTTATAATCATAATACATATAAGTAAGAGTGGGACAGATTGGTCTTTGAAGAATGGAGCTGGAACTAGAATCGCCGTATTTAACTTCACGATTAGAACTGAAAAAGTTAGAGTTGCTGTCCAAACTGTGCATAGCAACCTTCTTTTGTGCAATTCGTAGTTTGTAGATCTAAAATTCATAAAAATTCTTTTCCAAATAATGCGAAATAAAATAATCTTATTGCATACAATTATAATAAGCGTTCCAGGTGAGATATCAATAATTGCTAGTAGATGGAAATGGTAATTAATAGTAAAATCATTGAAGGTTTGAGATACCCACAATCAGATTGTAATAATGAAAATATAGATTTTATGTTACGTCAAGATTAAATTTAATATCGAACGAATGCTCCTACTAACCCATCTGCATCGGTATTTTTTCATATGCAGATGTGTGTATATATAATTCCTGAATTCAACACATTTCTGCATACAACTATATGTCTGTATGTAAAATTATTATTTCCCAGACTCACAGTACAGTCTGTCACTTCTCGAACCGGAAGCGGCGGGAATGGCAATTTGCATTAAGGCCAATAACAATTTCTTTCTAAAATCCTAACAGCATGTACACACATAAACATAATAAATATCTATATTACCTGGTTTATACCTTGTAGTAAATAAACAGACCTTCCTTACGAGCTATTGGAGGGACCATCCATTTGATTTTAAATTTGTTTGGAGTTAGACACATGCTATCAAAATGCATGCTGTCCTTCTTGTTACATAACAGGTCTTCATTACCTACCAACACACCTATAAACTAAAGCAAGTTGATGCTGCCTTACCTAACTTTTAAAAAACCACAAGCCACAAAATCAGTTTAAACTCATAAACCAAAAACGAAACAATACATTTTTTTTTGTTTCAGGCACATGTTGTTTACATGCAGAAATAGAAGGGAAGTTTCGATCTTTCCGGTCTCATTAATCTCCACACGTCAATTTGTAGCTCATAGGATGTATAATGATGATGAGATGCACATTTTGCATGCTTGCTTATACACTCGTTTTTTAATCAAATAAACGTATTACCCATTCTCGAGCACATGCAGGTCAGATTCTATAGGACGTTTGTCTGGCTGAATCAAAACTCAGCCTATGGGTAATGTGTTCACACAAAACAAAACGTTGTACCTAAACACCTTTACTTTTCAAACGATGTCCTTACCATTTAAGAGCGAAACTGAAATAGCTTGATGTATTTAGCACTATAGTGTAATCGCCTATCTCATACCCTAACATACCGCTCCACGAAATTCATTTTCCTAACAAGCTGACGCATAAGAGTACAGGTACAGTTGAATGTGTGCAGGTGGTAATAGGTTTGCACTTTCGTATCTAGAATTAATTGACGAAGAATTCTTCGAAAACAAAGATCAACTTGTTGTCCACTAAAGACAATGAAATGCATATCAGTATGCCTACAAGCTGTTGCTAAACAGCTTTTGCGATCTACCGCATATCCTTTGAATTGTTACAAAATTTACTTCCTCTTCTCTTCCGATTATGCAGACTGTCTTGGTTCTTCAGTTTAAAATGTATGCTGTAAGGTTTCTCCAATGCTGTGTGCATGTTGCATACCTACCCTGTTTGTTAAGCAACGTTATTCCTTAGGTCGTTATATATTTTTTTAAATAAAAAGTGTTTGGTACAAATTCTGTGAGCTCTGTTCGCTCACTAGCTCATAAATGCACCGTACGATGTATGATCAATTTTTTACTCGTCGGAAAATAGCACAAATCCCTTAATATGAGCACTTCATTTAAAAAATTATATCATCTTTCTGGTTCCTCAGTGGCCCATCCATATTGCCCAAATTCATGCACTATAGATGCCAACATGATAAGGTTTTTAGTTATCTCTATAGTCCTTGTGACGTCCTACATATCTCAGGTTGTGCACAAAACGGACAGAGTTGAATTTATATATGGGAATGAGGAATCGTTCACCTCATAAATTTCAAAATATTACAATTTTTTGCGATGTTTATCCCGATAAAAGCTTGTTGATGAGACAAGGTTTCGCCAAGGCTCATTTAGTAATTGTTGTGAAAAACAGCAAGCTCAATCCCATTCTTCCTCCCTCCCCAAAACCAACAATGCCTAACGCCTGTCTAAGTTACCTGCAGGTAGGTAGAACATGTTCATGAAATTTTTGACGTTTGTAAGTATCCATACCTATCTGATACGGATAAAACTTTTCAGTTGGCTTTACAGGGTTAGTACTGATTTTATAGAGGATAGGTCAAGGGTTAGGATGATCCTGAGCTCCTGAGAACTGCACAGATTAAAATGAAAATAGAAACATGATAACTAACTGTCTAATATAATCGAAAAGGTCTCTTGCCACATCTCATCACTTAAATTCTACACGTAATCAGCTTCTGACGTGCATTCAAATTGCTTGTACTACGATGAAATTACCCGTTACGGAATAATATTTTCAGTGGGATTTCAAATTAGATATTTATTTGCACGTAATCTTACGACGAAGCCATAATCCACGCGAGTACAATCAGTAATTATCTACAGATGGGATTCTCACCAAGCCAAATATTTTGGATCCCACACACACATTCCTTCTAGAATATCAACGTTCAAATGTTAGGTATACTCTTCCTTTGTCACCGTTCGGTAATAGTGAATACTTGGGATTAACGTACATTGTCGACTCAGAGAAGTACCGGAATTGAAAAGTCAGCCGAATATGTTTGTCGTGCATATTTGCACATACCAGCGGTACGGTTTAATTTTCTACCTCCCTCAGTAAGTTCAAATTTTTGGCCATTCATGCCTTTTCACCCACTTTCCAACGGCTTCATTGCACATCATTATTTCCCATCAGCAGTACTGATTTACTGACTAAATTTTCTTATAATATGAGCTGGCCAAGTTTATCTGAATAAGATTTCCAACGTGCAGCTAAGATGCGCATCAACAAAACAACTTAATAACTCCTCATGCCTAATATTTCAGAAAAAGCAGTATTATGTATAACTGTTTTTGAAAGTTAGGAAGGAGGGTTAAGTAGTTATGTACCTTTATTTCAGACGGCATGTCACATTTCATGTTTACTAATAGCAGCACACAGTTTGGCAAGAAGTTGACACAACAGAGGAAATGAGTTACACAAGAAAACTTTGACAGTTCATCGTTGTTATCTGGTTGCAGATACATAGCACATTTATATGTGCCTACTTACAACTTATGTAATTACTGGCTGTGTCCCTTTTTTAAGTGTAAATGTAGGTTACGTAAACGAAGATGTTTGTGAGTGAAAAAAATAAAATGTGTCAACTCAATGAAGCTAAAACAACATGTGCCGACTAACAAATCAATTCTGATTAGCCTGCTCTTACCGGTTCTTGAAATTAACTTTTCCTGCATGTTAACTGCATAATGTATAATTTACAGGTAGGATATGCAGTTGTTGCTTTCGTACGTTTAGGCATGCCAATCGAGCAGGTGCCAATTGATTATAATACTTATATATAGTTTCTTTGAGGATTTTCGAAAAACGAACATTCGTCTCAAAACGTCAAAAAAGGCTCGATTCATGGCCAAAATCATTTTGAATGCCTAATTATGGACGAAAATAAGCGTTTTGTCCGAAAAATTTTCGGGTCAATTAAGTTAATTAATTATAATACTTATATATAGTTAGTTTTGAGAATTTTCAAAAGCGGCAATTCCCCCCCCTTCGACTCCTTCCCCGAACCTAATTTCGGCTCCTTCCCGCCACCTGACAGCCGAACCCCTCAACCCGACTTTGACCAGACCCCCTAACCCGACACCCGAACCCTTATACCTG
>VICI01000378.1:0-41046 GCA_019593645.1 Akabosia matsudoensis | reverse complement strand
GATGCTACCAAACTTGTCAAATACCATATTGCAAGCATGGTGAGTTAAAATAGTTGTCGTTGTGTTTAATTGAACTGAATTTATTTTTATATGCTAAATAATTCATAGTCACCAGTACGAAAAAATACGGACCTGTTCGTACCTACAGTTGATGGATATTTCATACCAGGAGAGCCAATCGAGTTATTAAATAGTGGCAGCTTCTCAAAGATACCATGGATGACTGGTGTCAATGCCGGTGAAGGGCTCTTAAACACAGGAAGTAATGATAACATTTAAAACTATAGAAAATGAGCACCACTGAAAAACTGAAGTTGAACTTTTTCTCGTTTTCGAAGGAATTCTAGCAAATACTCAAGTTTCAGAGAATCTGTGGAGAAAGTGGAACGAATGGATACCTCTAATGCTTGAATATGATCCGAAAAGAACTGACATTTCGGGGAAGATCAAAGATCAATACTTTGGAAATCTGGCCAACAAGCCATTTCAAGACGCAACCATTTCCAACTTGACCCGAATGTATTCAGACAGAGTTTATTTTCTTGACTCGAGAAAGGCTGCCCTTCTACATGCAAGACATGCACCGGCTTACTTGTATTACTACTCGTATCCCGGTGACATCAGTTTTTTCCGACTTTTCAAAGCCGTTATGCCGACGCACAGTGATATAATGGCACCCGAACTAAAAATCGCAATGGACGTGGGAAAAGATTTTATCAAGCGGTATTTGTTGAGGCAGTCTGTTAAATACTTAGACTCTCCTTGTCATGCGGATGAACTAATACTGCAATTCAATACTCATCGACTGATCGAAATCTCGAAAACCTCTAAAGACTATCCAGTATCCAAAGCCATAATCAAAAGCTGGACGGACTTTGCTAAAAATAAGTAGGCTACAAATTCTTTGTTTAAAATTCATCATTATTCTAGGCAGCCAGCCTACTTCATGCATGCTTTGTTTTTGCCCTTTTTAGCTGGACTTTGACTTACCAGAAAAGCCAATGGACACCGGTAGATTCAGGAAGTGCCTTAGGACTTCGTCCACCTCAATACATGCAAATCAATGTTGTCGGGCACATGATCCCTGAGCCTTTCACGGACTCAATTAAGTTTTGGCAAGACTTGGGATTTTGAGTATGTTTTAAGCAAGCGTAGACCTCACCAAAGTGTCATAAGAAAGAGTATTTAGGTTACATATTATTTATTATACTTATGATTTATGCCGTTTTCTTCCTTAACTGTGATCAATGTTAGGTGAGTGTTTTGCATAGTTTATGTGTAATGAGTTATGTTGTGAGTCGCCTTTGTTGTATATGGTCTTGTGATATTTACCCAAATATTATTTCCAGTCAATCATATCAGTAATGATAAGACTATTTACGTACTGTAGTTATATATTATCTGAGTGATGTGTCCAGTGACACTTTCAGGTAAGCCCTCGGCAATCGAGTATTACGCTCTCATGTCATGCCCGCATCGGTATTAACACGGAATCGACGTGCATTGAAAATATAAATAAATCAAATTTTTATCAAGTTATACAAAACGTGATACAAAATTATTTATACAAGTTATACATATCTATATGTTTTGTAGTAGAGTAAAGAGGAAGGTCCACGAGTGTTTAGCACAAGTTGTTTTATTTCCATTATTATTATTATTATTATTATTATTTCCATTCCATTATGTTAAATCGCACACCAAAATTTGTGCACTCCGCATCAGCAAACAGGACAACCCGTTGTTGCTGATTGCTTAAGATGGGTATTAGTGTTTAAGACACCCGAAGAGAACTATTCAGTTTCAGGGCAAATTTGGAGTAGCCTGATCTAACTTAGGTCTAAACGAGAAATGTCTCAAATGGAGGAAAATCAACCTCTTCTCCTAAAAGACTCGAGCGATGGTTTCCCCCAAAATGACATCAGAGATAATTCAACATTATCGAGAAGCTTTCAAGGGGAGCGAACAAGGTTGGTAAAACGTTTGGACACTATCAATGACCATACGTGACATTCGTTTATTACACGGTTTAAAAAATGATAATATTCTTTCAATGTTTTGCTTTGAAACAGACACCAAGATTACGGGATTCGATCATTCCTAGATGATTATGAAAAGATTGAAGATAATTCCGTTGGAGCTTTTAGGTCAAGAGAAAAGGTCTGAAACATGAAAGATACTGATGAATCTCATGATGCTGCTGATTCGTAAATATTAGGCGAAAATGACTTGAATTTGTGAGACACTCGTTATTTTCTCATTAGCGAAACCCAAATGAATTCCTGCGATACGCTAAACATTTCTTTAAGAAATTTTGGAGGCTCATGTTTCATTCATGCCTCTGTGTCTGAAAGAGAATACATATCTCTGTGTTGCAGGTACTCATATCTGAGCATAATATCCTATTCAAATGCAAAGCTCAAAACTAACAATTTTGAATAACAGTATCGAAATCATTCGTACCGTTGTTAATTCTATTCTCTTTTAATCTTACAAATTGCAACTTTTCCAGTCTAAACTTCTAAAAAATATGGAAACTAGTGACGGACGAGTGGGCTCAGATAAGTCCTCAATCGTTAAAAGAACAAGCGTCGCATATCTATTGGAGCTCAAAATGCCTCCGATGGTTTCTCAAATTATCGTTTACTCATTGCTTCCGCTGTTATCATATCTCCTTGTATTGCTGGTAGTTGGAAGTGATAGCTTACCGGGTGGAACAGTTTTTGTTATAGTGCTACTGGAATGTGGGGGCCGGCTATTAGGTACAAACTGATAAAATTGTGTATGGAAAGACATTATAACATAAAAATAAAATTTAAACGTGTGTTTTCTACATTAGGCTACATTGTGAGCTTACTTCATATGCCTCCGATGGTTTGGCATGCTAGGTTTGGGAATAGCTGTTCGAAATATTCCTTTCCTTGACCTGATGAAATACTGGCAGCCGGACGTTTCTGCGCCTATTCGGCAAGTAAACTCTTTAAAATTCCAACAACATAGACTACATACATAATTTTTCTATTACTTAACTTTTCCAGCCACTTACGATTTTCTTTTTGTAACAGTTTGCATTGGCTGTAATCTTAACCCGAGCTGGTTTTGGCCTTGACCTTTCTTCGCTAATAAAATTCAAATGGCTTGTACTCCGCCTCGCTGTGCTGCCAACAGTAATTGAATCTCTTAGTGTTGCTGTCCTAACTCATTTCCTGCTGGATTTTCCGTGGACTTGGGGACTACTTGTGGGCTTTGTTGTAGCCGCAGTTTCCCCTGCTGTAATAGTTCCACGGATTTTACAACTGAAAGGGAACGGCTATGGAGAAAAGAAAGGAGTTCCAACAGTTCTATTGGCATCTGCATCCCTTGACAATGTTGTAGCGATATCTTTCTTTGGTGTTGCTCTGGGATTTGTCTTTTCAACAGATAAGAGCACGGTAGAAATGCTCCTTCAGTGTCCTATTGAAATTGTATCAGGATGTGGATTTGGATTTGCGTGGGGTGCACTCAACGCATTTGTCTTTAATCCATCTGATACACCGTCAACTCCAAATCCAGATGAAAGCATTGTTAAAGGAATCTTCATTTTAGGAGGAGGGATTGTCTCGATATTTGGATTTAAACTTGCAAACTATTCCGGAGCAGGTGCACTTGGATGCATAATAGCTGCCTTTGTTACAAGTTCAATATGGAAGAAGAGAAACTTTCCAGAGTTGGAAATGGTATGGAGAATGATCTTTTTTAGCGGAAAATTATGACATTGTCAAATATAGCAAGCTGTGCCTTCGTTATATTTTTCCAGAATCAAATTAAATGGGGATTCACGTTCTTGTGGCAATTTTTCGAGCCGCTCTTATTCGGTGTTATCGGATGTCATATCGCTATATAAGGATTTGGACGGGCATACAGTGTTGATGTCCATCATTTGTCTTGTTGTTGGTGCAATTGTCCGGTTTCTTATGACGTATGCAACAGCGTCAGTAGCAGGCTTGAACGTGAAGGAGAAGTTGTTTATTGCTTTAGCGTGGATACCAAAAGCAACTGTACAGGTAAGGATTTTCTGAGAAACAGCAATAATAGCATCAAAGCGCGTTCAACTCTCAAGTTTGCGTTATTTTTGGCATTTGATCGTACATGATAAGTAATTGGATATTCCTCGTTTCGCATGTATGTTTTAGGCAGCAATAGGTCCAATTGCGTTGGACTACGCAAGAAACTCCACGTCTCCGGATAAACTGGAATTGAACCAACTTGCCTCCCAAGTCCTGACGATTGCAGTTGTGGTTATTCTCCTAACTGCACCCATTGGCGAATTTGCTGTCATCTTCTCCGGCCCGCGGCTTCTGACTAAAGATACTGACGACAACGTCCGTTCTGAAAGTTCCAGCGCAGCAGTCCCATGACTTCACATGACCGCTATTTCAATAACATTTTTTCTGCTGGGGGTGTGCTTCCTATTTCATAAAAACCTACTGTGAATAAATCTCGCAATTCGATTCTCGAAAGTAAACACGGCAGTTGTTCTTCCTTTTTGTCTTCCGGCTTTATTACTAGTTAAGTACTAGTAAATTGGCTAACCAAACAAAACGTTCCATATTGACCTTGAGAACCAAGAACGGTGAACATTTACTGCGCATGACTGTGTAGTTTTGTGTAATATTTAGCGTCAAAACTCATCCCGTTCTTTCTAGCATCTAGTAATAGTTCCCCCTCATCGCATTGCATAAATTTACTAGAAAATTGAAGCAGGATTGATCGACAAGTTTTTGATTTTTTTACCTCTGATTTGCTAATAACCATAAAACCACTTTCCCACATCTCTTAAGTAGTGTTTCATAACCAATTAAGCAGTTTAGGATATGAGTGACTCATAATTGATTGCATATCAGTGTTGCATTTGACCTAATCTATAAAGCCTATAGAGTACAGACGTAGCTAATTCATTAATTAACTGCGAATCAGGCAAGTTAAATTTACCTGCTTGTTTTATATTCATACGCACCCAATAATGCCATTTAGCATCTTTTCATAGAAAGCGAAAGCTCTGTAAACAAAAAAAGGTGATCTTGTGCATGTGCAGCAACTTGTTACGGTGTGCGGTGGTATGCTTAGCAGCCTCATAAAGATACATTTTTCACAAAGGATTTGAACATAATATTGTGCGTCAAAAGTAGCAATGATGCGATTGTGTTTTTAGGTAACTTATTTAAAATGATGTAGTATAGCTGCTTAGCCCTCCTGTTATGTGATGCCTATATATATATCAAAATGTTTTTTACACTTGCTACTACGCATACCTAAACATGCTATTAACAGATATCCTCAGACGTTTTGAGTCATATTTTCTCGTACGAGCCTAGGGTTTGTGGTGGTATCATGTGTTCCCAAACACTCTCACTCATCTGCTTCATTTCTGCCTTAAAAAAACATGAAACCCAAAGTCGAAGCACAAGGACAAAACTATCATTCACTGCTTAAGCATTCAAACTATTCTTGCTGAACATGTCTGGACTTTATACGGAAAAAATGGTCTTGGAAAATCAAAGTACAAAAGAGGGAGTTATTTCAGTAAACAAGTTTGGGAGCAGTTATCCTCGCCACAATGAGAGAACTAGCCAGAAAATAAAATAACTTGATACATATTTTGCATCCAACAGAGGTTGTTTTTTAATCTGACTAATGATTCATAAAACAAAAAGTGATGCTGGTGAGACACACTAAAACTAAAGTATGAAGTGGGATGATGTACAAGATAAACCAGTTATTGGTGTTTTGCCTCGTTCATCCGTTCCTAAATACATTAAGTATGCGCACAATAGCCGTACGCAGTAAGCTAAAATGTTAATCACAAGGCAAATTGGAGAATATTGGAAATGATTTGTGGTGTAGTCAAATACAAGATTGTGAACCAGGCCGAGTCTGTGCTGTGGCATTGTTTAACAATGTTTGTTGTTTAATCATGAGAAAAAGATGGAGATTTTAGTGGCGGACAGAGAGCAAGTTGGGATTTAAACTTCTGAAGATTCCGTTTGGAAAGCCAGTCTAGGGACTGGATGTCGTTGTAGGGTTTGGATAGCATCAGTATGGTCATTTACTGATAAATGATGACCATGCAAGAGCACTACTATCGAAAAACTTTAACTAGAAAACATGTCAAACAAATATTATCAGAAATTGTAAAACCAAATATTTGTTTTTTGACGGATGCAGAAAAGGCGATGAGTGAAAAGTGATAAGCGTAAATGAGCGAGGGGGTCACTACTCGCTGTGTTTTAGTGATTGGATTTCTACGAGTTTTTGTGCTCCAAAATAAAATATGATGTTTGGAATAATATACCAACCGATAATGTGTTAGTGCTAACACATCAACAGAGCTGTAATCAGTTTTACGTTTACAAAAGAAGTCTTCCTAGATAGTTGGCTCACATAACACCGTTGTCACTTCATATGCTTGGAAATACTCTTTAGTGCCAAAGAAGTTTATTGTAGATGTTTTAAAGGATTCCATAAGAGTTGAGTTTTGTGAAAGTTGGATTAAAAGTTTAATAATTTGCATCAAACTAATGGAAGTCATGATCCTGACTCTACGTACGTAATACAAGATGAAGGAGGCTAATCAAACTGGGTAAGTTCTATTAATCAACAGTTTACAACTATCAATTGATAACAAATCATTCAGCAACGAATTGCTGACTAATATCCGGAATTCTATAGGCAAATGTACAGGATAGGTTAGCCATTCATTGTCAAATTAACATTGGTGTTAGCATGGTGCACAATAAAATGACACATTGCACATAAATGCTGAGCCGAGGTCCGAGTAAAAATATCGCTGGCATGGCACATGCTTTTGTAACAAAATATCTCAAGTGGACTTAGTCTATGGATTTCGTTGTTGTACGCTGTAAGATACAGGTCAAGCTTACATTTTGCTGAAAATACAATCCATTTACAATCGGACCGAACAAATCAATGCAAAAACGCCAGTTTGCAATAGCTGGTGTAACGTTGCATCAGTTTTTGCACTCTCTCAAGGTTTTTCCATCGCAGCGAACATTCACATTGCCGAACTGGTGCCGGAAATAGTATTAAAAACTTGTAAGGATTCACAAAATGTTCACGCTGGTTAAAGTGGGAGAACGAGATAAGTAAGAGACGATAGGAGTCGGTTGATATGCATAGGTAGAACTTTAGTGTAGTGTCCCTAAATGTTTTGCTAAAAAATCTCTTTCAATTGTGAACAACAACGGGAAATGCCTGTGCAAAATAGCATGGGCGGAACCAATAAGTCGACACGGTAGCCAATGGTAGTTTTTAAAACCTTTAGATTTTGATAGAACTAGTTCAAATCCGGACTAAACAAATAGCTGGTTTTACAAGCATTTAAAATCAAAAGTCATCACTATACGTATGTTATTGTAATAGTATCCAAAGGATATGCCTGGAATATCACGCAAAGTATTGAATTTCATGATGAGATTGCAATCTTTTCGTCGAAAAGAACTTATTATATCCAGAGGCATCATGACAGTAAAAACATGCAAATAAATCATGTTTTTATACAATAAATCAATAGCATATTTCACATGAAATTGAATGTTTGTTTTGGAATGTGTGGGTCGGGACTGGAGGCATTTTCGTGGAACGTCTGGCTGGGTACCCCAAACCTATTCAATCCAAGTCCTGGTTAAATTACTTGTAGGCTTCATAATGTTTTCTAGAATAGTAGTGAGGGAGCCTATATAGGTCTATAGAACTGCACGAGGAAACCTTAAAAGGCCACCTAATACCCACTTAGCTGATTAGTAAATCGCCTTGTGCAGACGTGTACCTGTATAATTTTGCTGGGGAAAGTACTTTTTCTTATGTATCATGGTCAGCAGTAGGGGCAGGTGGTCTTGTGTTCTATGAAATCCGAAAAAAGGCAGTGTGTAAGTAAGAAAAGCGTGTTTTGAAGACAGGCATAAGACACTGGCGTCTTGTCAGAATGGCACGTTTTGAGCCTCCGCTCTACCCGAGTGTCACAATGAGATAGGCATACTTAGTAAAAAGGCTTATTTAATTCGAAGGCTTGGCGAAATTTGAGCTCACTTGAGTTTTCTTCTCAAACTGAACAACACCTTCATAAGCGTGCTCCAGCATTTCTTTGATTATTTAGTGATTCAGTGCGTGAGCATCATGGCGCAGTGAGTTATCAAGGGACTTAGTTTCTTGTGCCAGCATTTTTCGTTAAAAATTCCGGAAAAAAATTCCACAATATTCATTGTCAGGAATCAAAATGACCTGCCAGTCCGATTATTTATTGAATCTTCAAAAAACAGGAACAATTGGCGACACCATATTCCCACAAATTGGAACGCAGAACTGTACAAAACTCTTTGGAAGTAGGGGCATTGTTTTTCTCCACTTTCTCTTTAAGGAGTAGGCAGTGTAGTGTAGTTGGTTTACAGTGAAAATCTGCTAATTCTAATTCCATATTGTGGTGCAAACTTTTTAATAAACGTTAAAAACAAAAGAGCGCAACTAAATTGCTATTTGTTTATCGTTTCCTTTTATAGATAAGCTGAAGAAAGTGCATGGATTTACTCCTCAGGATACTGAATCTTCCAGTACAGGGACAGGAATAAGCTCCTGCTGTTTTTAATAACCCTGACGAGCAAGCAGAGCCGGATCTACGTCCTCGCGTCTCAACTCAACTGGATTAGTGTTAAACATTGTCTTGCGCTACTCGCAGGCCTAGTCTTTGTGCGTGGTGTACCTGCTGTTTTTAATTACCTGTTTTACGGATTAGTTATATTTAATACGATTCCAGCAAAATGACATCTTTTCATACAATGGGCCTAATGGCCGCGAGTATTTTTGGCGTAGTATTTTCCTTCTTCGGTGGCTTCATGTATTGGGCATGGCCACAGATTTTTGATGCTGTTTTAAACTCGGTGAGTAATTACGTTTTATTAAAGCGTGTAAATTGGATTAGTCAGCAGCTCATAATATATCAATGACTAACGAGGTTATGTTTTTCTCATTCAGAAACTCGTCTTATCGCCTGGCTCGACGAGCTATGATCTCTGGGAAGTAACCCCTATTCCCATGTACATAGAATTTTATCTTTTCAACTGGACCAATCCACATGATATCAATGACCACAAGACTAAACCTATACTTGTAGAGCTTGGACCTTACGTTTTCAGGTAAGTCAAAATAATAAGATTACTGAAAACATCATTTAGGAGGCATTCACTTTAAATTATTTGCTTGAAATACCTGTATTCTGTTTTGTAGGGAACACCGAAGGAAAGTAATTAATGAGTGGAACGATGCAAATCATACAATCACGTTTTTGCAAAATAGAACGTGGTTCTACGAGCCATCATTGTCCAAAGGTAGTTTGGAGGATGAAGTGACAACATTAAACGTCCCTGGCATTGTGAGTCATAGCAGTTAACATACTTTCTCTGAAACATGAAGATGCTTTACAAGCATTCCTATGGGTGTAATGTAATTGTATTAATTCCTGGATTTCGTTTGTTGTATTTTTAGACTGCAGCTTTTGCATTGCGAAACGCAGGATTTTTCTACAAATTAGCGTTAGCTGCGGCAATGGGCACTTTCGGTACCAAAGTCCATGTGACAAAGACTGCTGGGGAGTTTCTTTTTGACGGATACACCGATCCTCTCTTGAATCTTGCCTCAATCGTTCCATCCAGTGTAGTACCTGTTCAAATTCCATTTGACAAATTCGGCTGGTTTTATGCCCGTCAACGGCTCAGCCACTTACGACGGTATTTTCAATATGTACACTGGAGTAGATGATATATCAAAGTTCGGCCAAATCGGTGAATGGGACTACACAAACCATACAAAGTTTTACCCTTCACACTGCGGAATGGTGAATGGATCTGCTGGAGAGTTTTTTCCTCCCAACCAAAAGAAAAGCAATATCTCCCTGTTCAGCTCAGATGTATGTAGAACGCTTACGTTAAGCTACAAAAGCCCTACAACCTTTGATGGAATTAATGGTTACCGCTACTGGGGAGATGATACGATGTTTGATAATCATACGACGAAACCAGACAACTGGTGTTTTTGTCCATCCGGTGAATGTCCTCCAAGTGGTGCCATCGATGTATCATCTTGTAAATTTGGAGCTCCAGCATTCATCTCATTCCCTCATTTCTACCACGCTGACCCGTCATATAGAGAAGCTGTTGAAGGAATGGCCCCGAACGCGTCAGAGCACCAGCTTTTCATCGATATAGAGCCAGTGAGTTACAGAATTTCAGACTAGGGTCAAAGTCAAAACAATTTAAAGCGTTTGCCTGATCACGATAAATGTTTTTTTAATATTTATAGCGATCCGGCATCCCTCTTCAAGTTTCAGCAGCAATGCAAATTAACATTTTATTGCAGCCTATGAGTGAATACGGGTGAGTTAAGCGGATTTCTTTGTACATTTATAGGTATTCATTACGAGCCAGACATTAACTTTGAACTTTTTTTTTTTTTTTTTTTTTTAGTTTTCTGAAGCACGTACCCAAAATATACTTCCCCTGTATTTGGTTCAGACAAACAGCTCAAATTGATGATAATATTGGACCTACGGTTCGCATGGTTAGTCTCCTCCCAGCGATTGGGCAAATCGTTTCCCTTGTCGTGCTAAGTACTGGACTATCTGCGATTGCCATTTTGTCGATTTGTATTGTCACGCGAATGTGCAGAAAGGATGAAGACTCGGTTGTGCTGGTAAACTCTTGATCCATCAGTAAACAGTGGAGTAGCGAATGGTTATGATGAGCTTTTCTTTTTTTGAGTACTTTTTAACATTTTTAAACGACAATGCACTTTTAAAACGAGATTACCCCCGTCGACTAGATTTTATTCGCGTCTCCCCCAAGTAACTTGGTCGTTTAACGGACAGTTTTAATGCGTTTATTGTTTCAGCACATTCTACAGGTACCAGTGACAAATTTATTCCAATTTTGTGTATCGTTTATGTCCATTTTTTATCTTTACGTATTTATTAGTTCCTAATTTGCTGGAACAGTTTTTTTTTAGTTTTAAGACATTTTAGTTTGCTCATTTGTCGCACGAAAGACGTTCGCAGTGAGTACGCGATATGGATAGGTTCAAAATGCCCATCTACATACCTGTATTGAAAAGACTGCTTGTAAGTAATAAAACATGTTGGACGTATTCGCACCCGGTTTAGACTATACTTAGACTATACTATGCAAAACCCTTTTTTTGGTTCAGTCAACAAGTACATAACCTTAGAACTACTTTTAGCACTACCTTTCAACCTCACAACTTTGTTTTGGCACGCAAAATGCAAAATTGTTAGAGATATATGTGAAGTGAATGGCTCACCCTCACAATTTTTGTATAACTCACGAAAACAAAATCTCTCTACTAAAACTATAGAATTCATCGCCACCCACGATTCCCACTTCTGCCCGCTCAGCTCGATCATCCATTCGATCTTCATCTGCAGCAAAGTTGAAGTCAATGAAGGCCCTCCTTCATTCGTACTTTTGGAGACAAAAGGTGATGCCATCTGAACCTGTTGTTATACCTCAGACTGGTGGCGGAAAACTTAGCATTGGCAATAATGAGCGATTTGTTAGCAATAAAAATTTCACCGGTAGAATTCACATTCACTCGGTGGTGATTCCACCAATCGGTAGATCCACGGCAGAGTGCGGCTATGATCTCGTTCAGAACACGATTCGAAGTCGACGCTCCTCTACAATTTCAAACAAGGGAGAGGAGACGGCTCCGCTTTGTATTGAACAAGAGCTGACAACGGCCGTTGCAGCATACATGTAGTTTTTTTACACTTCCGGTAGCCGAAAATGTCCCTATTTTACCTGTTTGATAGAAAGCGCAAACTTAGTTTGTATTTTTACCGACAATCATATCAGTTTAAACGTGTAACTGTTAAAAACGGACCTAACCTGTTGAAATCATTTATTTTGCTGTGATATATGAATTGAAATATAAATGTAGTAGATTCAATGCCATGATTTGAGTTGCCGTTTTGGGTTTTACTTTATGATTTCAACACAATTGTTAACACTTTCCCAGATATGCAATCCCATCACGATAGTAAAGTATTGGACCGTGAAAAGTCAGATAAAGTACGAGAAATTATTACCGTAATTGATTTTTATATAAAAGACTCGAGTGTATACAGGAATGAATGTGATTTTGGAATGTAATACGTCAGCGGATTTGCTTTGTTTAACAGTATTTTTGAGTTTATTATTATTTGAACTACGAAGAAAAACTTAAATGAAGTAATAGTGAGTAATGACTGAAAATGAATGAAATAAATAATAATTGTCAAATGATAAAGAAAATAAAAAAGAAGCATACGAATCAAACAGAACTTGTTAGCACTACTTTCACTTCTTTCCATTTTATTCCGTCCTTTTCTCTGTGAAGAAAGTTCATTTCTGCTGAAATTGTAGATGTGAAAGCGATAGTAATTTCGTCAGAAATGAAGGTTGCAGCTTAATCACAAGCAATCCACAGTTCCGACAAAATTGCATCACTTTCTCTGGATTTTTCAAGCTGGCTGTCACTCCCGAAGACGTATTGCTTTCACATCCTGCACAGGTTGCTCTGTTTTTGTCTTCATCACTTTGAAATAGAACTAAAACTACATTTCAATTTTTTATAAAATGGATTTGAAAAGTAATGCTTTTGTAAGCTTGAAGTTTTGAAACATATTTTTTTATTAAAGTTTCAAGTTGCCCCTTTTTACAGCAATGCAAAGAGAGAAAGTTTGCGTATTCAAGACTCAAAGTTAATTATAATTAATGAGGCGTTCAAAACAATCTCTACTTCATTATGCTTTACTACATTGCTTGCAAAGTTTTTTAAACTATAACTTATTTGTCGATTCTTTACTTGTAAACTGGAGCTTGGGATTGAACTCCCTGACTATAGTCACGTCCCATTCCAAAGAACTACAAAAAGTGATTAGGAAAGAATAGAATAGCTGCCATTAGTGGAAAGGAAGTTTATAACCTGCATCAGGATTAAAAAGTAGGCTTTGTCTGTACTTTATATTGTCTCTCTCGATAAGCATTCCACGGCTCCTCGTTTCCCCTCCGATTGACAGACACTTCTGGATTCTTCGTTAGCGTTCTGAAGCAAGCACCAGCGGCGAGGACAACGTCCACAAGATAACATAAAGTACAAAGGAAGAATCTGCAATAAGAAGTGTAAATTTAACTATGATTGCATATTGTCTAGTTCTATAGCACTTGAAATGTTGAACTAGGTATATTTTGTCTGGGTTTTTATCTCACGGCTGGGTATTTCTTCATGCTTTGAACGGTAAGTCCGCTCAGTCCCTTGATTGGGGGTGCCATATTATAATTGTAGTCTTGCTCTTCAATTTTGTGTAGAAATGCTACCGATTCAAACACAAAATCGCAAATGATGGAGTGGGGTGGGTGGCAAGAAGGCTGGTTGAACGGTTCTGTGCAAACAGATAAGCACAAAAGTACAGAATAGAAGCTACTTCATATTTTTGCACCTATATCTACCAAGTTACGTGGAGAAGTATATAAAAATGTAAGACAAGGAAAGAAAAACGGTTTACAAAATGACAAAAAAACCGACTCGGGTTTTCCAAATACGAATAACTTTCTATTTTTTTAAAGTCTGTTCCGTGCTTAAAAGTCTAGGAAAACAATCATTTATATAAGCCTTACTTCTGCATTATATTTTGCAAAAATTTTACTGAAAAGCTCCCCGCAAATGCATGTTTTATGCAGAAAGTACATAATAATATGGATTATAAATGCATACTATGAACCTAATGGTTGATGCTGCTGTTGAGACGATAAAACTGTGGTCTGAATTTTATACACAAAAAAACTACGTGCATGCAACAAGCAGTTAATATAACGATGAAGCTTGGATGCATTCATTACTACTACTTAATCATCCTAACCGAAGAAAAACATACCAATCCATCCGCAGTAAAATGTGAAAATCGTAGGAAGAGTGAGAGTGAACTGGGCAAACAAGCCTCACCCATGCGGGTATCCCCGTCATCTTTTTTCGGCATCAATCTACTTTCAATATTATGATCCGGACGAACTACATAATTATGCGAGGTCTCATGACGGTTTGCTAAAGTAAGAGAAATGCAGTTTTGCTTTGTTTTTGGGAATGAGAAACCGTTTGTTTGTGCATTATTATCATGCATGAAAACTCAGTTTTTCTAGCGTTTCCAATGAAAAGAACAGACATGATATACCTTTGGAAGATCACGTACAACCGAGGTAGGTGGTAGATCACATGAGGTGTCATTAAATGCGGTTAAAGTATGTGGTTTAGAAGAGTATATTAGTTTTCTATGCATTTTCCATGCTGCACTGCACAACTAACCAAATATGCATACATTTAGGCAAGGATCTTCGTGGAAATAGAGAGATTCGGTGATAAATCTGCCAGAATGGAACGTGTGCCTCAGAGACGGATACAACATGTCTGATGTTTGCAGCATAATTTGTGCAAGTGAGCTAATATTTTTACAGACAAAAGTTAAACACAGAGACAGTATTTAAGTAAACTTGCTCCCTGGCTTTATTTTACCGGTTAGATACATACTTATAAACAATATATAGCAAAAACAGACGCAAAACTTTATGAGGCGATGTTTGCGCATTGAAGTTTTTATTCGTTGTTTTTGCATAGAGATAAGAAGAAGTGTCTGGACATGGTCCACCTAAATTGTCGGGCTTTCAAAAAACAAAAAAAAAACTCATAAAAAATGCAAGTAAAAACATAGTGAAAAATGCAATTTTGATGGAGCAAATATTGTACGTTGTTTGGGTATTTAGGAGTTGTTTTTAGGCCTAGATTTGGTTCTTGGGGCTCTGAATAGTATTCAGATCATGTGACTGACTGATTATTTTAATGTGCTAAACCATTGTTACTACGTTGGCCAAAATTTTGCGGGTTCTTTTCTTGTACGCTTTCAGTACGTCTTTAAAGGTTGTAATCACGGAATTAATTCTGAAATCAACGTGCTTTCCTTTTCCATATTCCTTTCATCATGCTCATAATTATTCTCTCACGTGAAAGGCCGCATCTGCGTTGGTGTGCTCCCGAGGAAAAACGTCACAGGTTGTATTAGGGTATTCATGAAAAGGAATCCTAACAAATCCAACTTTTTTTTGTGTAGGGATTTCATATCAATGTTGATTTCATCAATACTTGCATCGATAGAAGAGACTGACTACACGTCCAAGCTGCACACGCGATAGATACAAATACAAAAAAAAGCATCATGGAAGGAAAGTGCTAAAAAATCTCATTACCTCGGTCAACACCTTGCGAATTTGCCAAGTCTGTTTACTCATGTCACANAGTCAACACCTTGCGAATTTGCCAAGTCTGTTTACTCATGTCACATTATATTACAAACAAATAAAAATGCATTCAGTTTTGGGTATGGCATGGTTCATGTGACGCGCAAAACAATAATGGTACCGTGCTTGTGGATTGGATATTTGCATTAATGATTTGTGCAGAAGCAGGTTATTTGGCAGAACAAAAAAAAATGTATTGAGATTTTGGAATGGTAATGGAGTTGACATTTTTTAAACAAAAAACCCAAAGATATAGTATATCTTGTTAGGAAACACAGTGACTTGTAAAGTCATTAGTCATTTTGAAAAACGTGCTAATGAGTTGCATGTATCGCTGCACTTGTTTCATGAGCGTTGAGACGAGAGTCATTTGATGAGCTAAACTACATGCACAGGAAAATCCAGGCGTCAAATGACCTTTAACAGCTCACAAATTTTCTAAACAATAGCTTCTATGTAGTCGCTACGAACGCTTTATTTAAGTCGATATAAATATTTTTTTTACAAAAAGAGTCATGAAGGCAGTACGAAAAAATTTGACTTGAATGAGCTATGCACTATAAATGTTTATGATTTTCATTCAGGGATTATTCAATTTCACAAGAAGCTCCAACGATCTCCAGGGCTGTTTTGAGTTTTTCTGCTTCATCTTTAGGAATATCGGCCCTAACCACGCATGGCGCAGATTCCACAAATTTCTTGGCCTGAAAAGTCATAAAATAACGAAAATCGATCAAAATTACTCTCAAGTAACATAAATTATCTGTTGACAAATTAAAATGCGAAGCAATCTTTACCTGAACTAAATTCATTCCTTCGAGTAAACTTTTACATTCCTTGATAAGCGCGACCTTCTTGGCTTCATCGAATTTCATCAGTTTAAGGGTGAAACTTGTCTGAACCTTTTGTGGAGCTGCAGCCTCTTCCTCCTGATGGTTCAAAACCAGTCAAATTATTACTTTCATCAAACGATTCAATAAAATTTACATCAACCTTATCTTCATTTAAATTCCGTACCTCTGCAGGAGCTGCCGCCGGTGCGGCAAACGACATCGCACCCATCATTGGCGTATCCGGTATATTTAGAGTTTTCTTCAACAACTCATTAAGATCTGCGACTTGGAGCAGCGACAACTGCGAAATTTCCTCCACAAGTTTGACTATTTTAGGCTCGTACGTTTTAGCCGCTCCGGTTGGAGGCGATACCGGAAGAGGTTCCTCCTTCACAGGCTCCAACGGAGTTGGTCCTTTTTGAACAGCCTGGGGTATGCTTGACGAATGTCTAAAGCACACATCGCGCCATAAATATCATAACTTAATTATGTACACAATCGTAGTTTTATTGTTTTCAACGTTCTTATTACCTCAAAATTGGCATCCATGTTTGGAGGTTTGTTTTGCTACCCCTTCCAAATGTCGCCGAAACTACAAGACGCTGAGCAGCGAGTAAGCCTAAATTCCTCATTGTTAAATTTAACACGAGATTTAATCCTTAAACACGAGACGAGACTAACTTCTCTTCGTAAATATCAGCCGGTCAGGTAAAGACTGAACCGATCATGCATTGATTCCCGCTAGGGACGAAAACACACATGGCTTCATCCCGGTTGCCCCTTCGCTCATCTGCGTCGTGGGAAAAAGAAACAAGAAAAGGAGCTCATGGCTTTGTCGATGGTCAGCAGGCGAAGAATAGGCAAATCAAAATCAGCTCGGAAGCCATACGTTCTAAATCAAAACAACTCTTTCAGTCTGTTTGTAGATTGTGGTGAGCCTCTTTGGCAGTTGTTTATTGTCTGGAGATAATTAAAAGTTAAATATGATTGTGCTGTTAGTGTAGTAGAGTTTTTTGCAAGCTTTCGTTTAAATGATTTGTAAATTGCAGTAATCAAAGTTGGCCAACTTTGAGAAACAAGTTATCAAGGATAATATAATGCTAGAAGTGTTTTTGCTTAATTGTGTTGGTTATGATAAGCAAAGTTTAAGGACCGCATTGAATTGTGTAAACGCTCTGAAGGCAAAACCTAAAAGACCTGAGGAGTAAACTGTGGTAAATTTGTGGTTACAAATCTTCAACATCAAACAGTTAAAGATGAGTAGCAAACGATTGAAGACACCATCTGGTTTGGTGGTAACTGGAAATGATAAAAGTGAGCCTGAAACCTCCGCTAGTCTTCGACGAAAGTCTGTTGCTCCTGGAGCAGTGTCGAAAATGGCTCCACCTGAAACATCATCGCTTTCGGCGAGCAGACTGGCGATGGCAAAACGGAAGTCGTGCCCTGCAATCGGCTCAGCGAGTAGGAGTAGTCTGCTGAACTCAAAAATTGCTGAGTTTTTGACTCCAGACAGAGTTGCTAGTGTTCTGGATGAAGGAGACGTGGAGGGAATAGATAAGAGCACAGAACTCAGAAGGACAATTAACTGTTTAACCGCATTGGTTGAGAAGGAGGAAACAAATTCCATCAGTGTAAGCAAGGGAAATAGAACAATTCATGTTAATGTGGTGCGCGAGAAACTTATTTATTTTTAATTTTTTTCACAGACCAAAGTATTTCATCAAATTCTTCGCGTCATCCAACAGCACGTCGACAACTTGACTGACGATAACTGTCCAATTTTATACAACGCTTTGCAGTACGCCATGCTTCCACAGAACTGTGGAACATTTTTCGTGGCAGTTGATAACCTTATCAATGAAGTCATCATTCATCGGCCACACTATGCCAGAAAGTTGGTTGCAACGTTCGTTGCCAAACTGGTCAGAGGGAAGAGCAAAGCGTCACCAAAGTCGTCGATCGAGCTGCTGGATGAACCTGGTCCAAGTCTTGCAGAGCTGAAATGCTTCGATGCGTCGATTAAACTGATTTGTCGCATTGTAGAAATCATGGGCGCTAAAAGGTACTTTAACAAAAAAAAAAAAATGTTTTGAAAGTACATCACTTCCAGTCCTTAACATTTTATATTTCTTAATTTTCACTCTAGTTTGAATAGTAACATGATCAGAGTAATGTCGGGAAGTTATCCGTATGTATTGCGTTCCCCATTAACGCATTTTTACTACATTCGGAACCTGATTGCACTGAATGCGCAAGCCTGCAACACTTTGACACAAAGTGTTTTTTCAGTACTCATTCACAAGTAAGTAAATTTAATTTTTGACCTAGGATTCTACTATTTCGGCCAAAATTTCTGACTTTTTTCTTGTTTGATTTTGTAAAAGGCTAATTCAGTTAGATTCATTTCTACCCCGAGATGTTCTCGAGTCAGAAGGATTGGAAGATTTTGTCCTCCCAAAGCTGGAAAAGTCCAGAGCTAGTGACACAACCAACCCTAGTTTAATTCCGATGGATGATGCTGATGAATTTGTTGACGAGATTATCAAGTCTTACAAGAAAATCGCCGAAGATGTGGAGCAATCACATCAAGTCGCTACTTTAGACGTGGTCATGTCTTATATCCTGTCATATTTGTCTACTGTCCATGAAAGCATAAACTTTACCACGTTACTGTCGATTTTCGAGACTGAAGTTCTTCCTATTTTCAATAGCAACTGTGTCCAGTTTCTCTACTTTTACTTGATTAATTTGAACGAGGAATACCTCAACGCGTTCATGGACTTATTGTGGAAAAAGTTTTTGAATGTAAATACACCGCTAGTATTGCGCATTCTCTCCGTAGGATACATTGCTGGAGTGCTCGCACGAAGTACAAAAGTTGATCTAAGGTAACTTCTCTCGAAAAATGAAATTTTTTTCGGCGCATTCATGTTTTTCCGTGAATAAGCCTAACAATTTCTGTATATTTGTAACTTTCCAGGACTCTTAAACGCTGGGTGAACCGTCTCAGTCTATACGCTCATGAGTACCTCAACTCCAAGTCGGAAGGACTTTACAGCTGGGCAAATGTCAATACTAACGCCCATGGACCATTCTATGCCGTCTGTCAAGCCATATTTTACACATTTGCATTTAGACACTTTGAGTTAGTGTATGGAAACGTGCCTTGTTTAAAAGAAGAAGACGGAAATCCCGAAGAAAAACCGAATTTCCAAGGATTGCAGCCGCCAACGTCTAGCTCTTCATTTCTGTACTCTCTCAACTTGCAACGCCTGATTACGTGCAATTTAAACCCGTTAAAAGCCTGTATTCCATCGATTGCAAAAACCTTTGGAAATATTGCTCAGATATACCAGATTTCGTATTGCAAAACAGTCATGGAAAGAAATAGGCGAGCAAATATTAAAAGCATTATTTGCGACGATATGAGGGATACCGGTGAAACAGTCAATTTGCTAAATGATAGCTTTTTCCCGTTTGACCCCTTACTGTTGCCGTACGCTAAGACTATAGTTGATGAGTGCTATCGTCCGTACGACGGCAACTCCTTGGCGTTAACCCTAGTGGGCGATTCTATAAGTCAAGTAGTGGAAAAGTTGGAAAAGGAGGCGAAAACCGACGATGATTTTGATGACATCGATTTGGAGAATGGAGAGGATATTGAAGATGAGGTGGATGGGGGAAATATACTACTGGATTGTGACTGATACAAACATGATACCAAGTGTATAGGTTATATTAAAATCGCAATGTTTCATTAAAATATTTTGTTATCGCTGTTAACAAAGATGAATAAAATGATACCTTAAATACATGGAAGTACTTCAGTAAGGAAAAGCGAGAACGAAATTTACTGGTCGCATAAACGTTGATGTCTTTTGTTGTGACTTATTTCCAATCTGCTGGGTATCCCTTATAATGGACTAATTAGATGCTGTTGTCCAAGAGTACATTTGAGGGATTCCCCCAACTCTTTCCAATATGTTGGAACACTTTCCACCGGCATCGTATCGTCGTAGTCTTTGCGGAGCTCTAAGGTACTCAATCGCCCCGTTTCGAGGAATAACAGTTTCGTGTATCCTAGACTGTACGTGGCTGAACTTCAAATGAGTGAGAAATGGGAAAATAACTCAGTTTTCAGCGAGTCAATTTTGTATCGATTAAATAAAGAATTTAATTTAGGTGGAACCACGATACAATAATGAATCCAAAGACTCGTTTACAACAAACATGCCTTAAAAGTAACAATTCTGTTATCCATGCCTTTTCGAGGAAGATTTTTTAAGCTGTACGACTTAAAGATACCTGGCACATAACTGGTCTAAGTAGTTAATACACATAATTAGAAGATTTTCTTAAAACACTACAGGACAGGAAAACATGTAAATCAAACTTAGATGAATTTCTGACTGATGAATGAGGTATAACTAATTTTATCACATTTTCTGAATCAGTGGAAAGTCTCATTTATTTTGTAATGAAAACTTCGCAATTTCACATCGAAATGACACCATCCAATCCTTCACCCCAGGCGTGCACAAACTTAGTTCGACCTCTCGGTCCAAAATGGTAATAACTTTACTCAAGACAACTATGTCCCTTGTTTTACTGTAGCGCACCCAAAAAGCACACGCCAAAACTGCCCAGTTGTCTCTTTGCTCAGGATAGCATCTTATAGCTTTCAGCGTAGAAGTTACAGCGACATCAACATTATACTCCAACAAATGAGTCAGCGAGACAATGCCGGAATGTTTGGAAGCGAAAATTCCATCTTCTCTTGAAGTGCCCATGATTCTTGCCATTTTGAGTGTGCACAACGCAAAATGCCTAGGCAAGGAAAGATGAAAGCTGTCCAGATTGTAAGATATCATCACTTGCGACCCTAGGGCGTACAGCCTTGCATTAGTTGGATGCATGTGAATAGCCTGGAGCACCACTTTCACGGCTTTCTTAAATGAACTTTGAAGAATTTCATAGCAAACTTTCATCAGGGTAATGTCTGCAATCAGGTCACTTGACCATTGGCAACTCTTCAGCTCATGGAGAACAGCCTGAAGAAGTTTCAGGTCGTTGTGGGTCACCGCAATTGCTGCTAGAGTCAACAAAGACCTGGGATTTTTCATTAGATCTTTTGCGAACAAAACAGTTTTTGCTTCGTCCACACCTCTGGTAACATTCATCAAAAGAGCAATTGCAATTTTCACATCAGCCTTTTTCTTTTCTACGTCAGGCAACGCCAGGATCCTATTGTACATGTCAACAGCAGTATTTGGATCATTAAGTTTGTACAAGGCCAAGGCTGCGTTGGCTAGACCGATAGTGTCAAGTGTAGGCATTTTCATAAGCTCATTCTTAGCTTCTCCATAATGTTCTAGTGCAACCAAAGACGAGATCCTGTTCGAAAATATCTTGAACTGCTCGCTAGCTTCATCTTTTATGTCCAGTCCAGGACTAAGCTCCAAAGCTTTTGTAAATGATTCCAAAGAAGTTTCATAAAATCCATTCCAACCTGCTATCACGCCCTTGAGGTTGTATAACTGCGATGAAGGCACTCTGTTTTCTACTCTTGTTATCAAATCATTCAAGTGGGACACTGCATCCATTCTGACCAACAAATGATGTCGAATGTATCGATAATCTTCGGCTGGCATGGCTTTCTGTATCTCTTCAGGGTGAAGTAGCAAACTAACGACTGCGTTTCCATACGAGGAGACTGCGAATGGATGGGGTCGCAACAAGCAAGCGTGTCGAAATAGATCAGCGGATTCTGAAGGTTGAAGCTCCTCTGCGCACAAGGCTTGGCCAATCCAACTATTAGCGTATACAGGTGCAACCGACTGTCCTTTGGCAAAGGCCCGGTGTGACATTAAAAACTCGCCTTGACCGTAATACAACATTCCAAGATTTCCCCAAGCGACGACATTATTTGTGTCGGCATGCAGGGCTCGTGTGCAACCGACTGTCCTTTGGCAAAGGCCCGGTGTGACATTAAAAACTCGCCTTGACCGTAATACAACATTCCAAGATTTCCCCAAGCGACGACATTATTTGTGTCGGCATGCAGGGCACGTACTAAACAATGCTGGGCCAGTTGAAAGTCTCCTAGCCGTGAGCAGATAATGCTCATAGTATTCCAGTAAATAGAATTCAACTGCGATTTCGCCACTGCTTTCTTGCAATACTGTAAAGCTGTTAGTAAGCAAAGTTTCTTCTCCTCTTCCGTCATTGTTGGAAGTGATCTGTTGTAAAAGGAAAGGGCTAGTTGATGAAAAACGTATCCATAAAGTTCATTCGACTTCATTCTCATCATTTTCGTTGGAAATACTCTGAAGACCCTGGAGCAGAGCTTTTGTTCCAATCTCTTTGAATTGCAGCAGACTAATCGGCTCGCATTCCAGAATTTTCCCGACGTCTATTTCTTGACCTTTCGCCTGGACAAGCAAGCTTGGAACGCGGATTGAAGTGTTCTCAGGCAGATTGTTAAGCAGAATAGTATAGTCACCGATAATAATCATGGGGAGCAGCATAGCCTTAGTTGCATACAATACCGCTTTCACCACACAGACAAGCCCTTTCTCCACAGCGTCCACAGCACCAATATCAAAATTATCTTTCATTTTTTCAGACGCCACCCAACCATACAGTTGCGCTAGTTCCAGCTGTAGATTACAGTCTTCAGGTGTTTCTACAAGTAATTCTGTTAAACCTCCAATAGCTTTGTCTTCTTCCTCAGAGAGCTGATATATAGTGCTAATTCTCATTCTAGGATAGGTAGGATCTACACCATTTTCTAAAGCTTTATTATAACATCGCAATGCTGCTTGCAATGAGCCTCGGTAGAAATAAGCGTCTGCCAATGCTTCCCACAAAAAGCCGTCCGACAAGTCTACCCGGATAGCTGACTGTAGGGATTCAACAGCTTTGAGCCAGTCTTCTTCTTCCAAATACATGAGCCCCAGTCGAGACCAAACCCACTTTGACTTAGTTTTTCTTACTTTCCGACTAGCATCCAGTAGAAGAGCTTTTTTCAGTCCGATTTGTCCAATTTCTTGGTAAATGTCGACTAATGCTGATCCCACTTCTGAATCCAAGTTGAGGTCATACGACTTTTTCAATAACCTAGAGGCCTTTTCAAGTTCCCCTTCCAGAACAGCAAGCTTTCCAAGATACTTCCAAGTATGGGGATGATTTTTCCCCTCTTTCGTTCCAACCAGGATAGTCAACACATCCGCCGCACCTTGATAATCTCCGTAATCATGAAGAAATACACCAGCGTCAAGCAGCAAATCAGCATTGTCTGGATATGTATCCAAACAACTTTTAACATATAAAGGCACATCGTTTTGAGCGGCTCCATTATTGATAGCCGTGTAAAAGGCTAGTTTCCAAGCTGGTATTGTCATCACATGTGGCGATGCTTCAATAGCTTCTAGCAATGGTCCCAAATCCTGAATTTCCTTTTTCTTCAGTTTGGTTCTCACACTCAACTCCAAAAATTCCAGGACATGAAGATTATCTGGATTTTTCTTAAATGTTTCTTGCAGTTTCAGCCTCTGAAGCTCCGCATTTTCCTTGTCATCAGTACCAATCAATGCTTCAAGGTATAGCAGCTCGAATAATATTTCAAATTCCTGTTTTCCAGCAACTTTATCATCCTTACTGTTAGCGACTCCTTTCGCAGCTTCTTCCATAGCCCCTTCAAAGTCGCCGAATTTCAGCTTTCCTCGGACGAGAACTAGAGCTGCATGAAGATTGTAGCTTGACTCCAACGCGTTGTTTATCCAGTTAAAACCCTCCGAGTACTTGTATCGCTCTTCAATCAACACTTTACCCTTTGCGTAGTAGCCATATCTGCCGAATAACATTTGAAATATTAACAGCCACTCTTTTAGAGTCTCGACTATTTTTTTAAAGGCTTACCTGCTCGATGGATGTAATTTGAACAGTTTTTCAATTATTCTTTCTATTCCATTCGCGGCGGTGAGCAGTTTGGCATCCACTTGGGACTCCAGGTAAAGCCGACAAATCCACTCCATCGGGGAATAGTAATAATTCCACTGTTCTTGCATCGCCAAGCACCGTTCTGCAAGCTTCTGATACTGACCACTCCTATACAACTGCGAAAAATACTTTCGATAAGTTTCCTCCGCTGGTTGAGGCGTCTCCGTGACAAGAACTTCCAGAGCATTTGTATACAACTCATCTTCATCTTTTGTCCGTGTTTCTGACGTAGTGTTGTTTAGTAAGAGCACAAGCATTTGCGCAATTTCCAAGTTGAGTCCTGCAGACTTGGCAAGTCTTCCGATGACTTTTAACGCTTTTCCTACATTTTGCTGTGAAATTAATAGGTTTGCTAGTTTAATTGTATTTTCGATATACTTCTGCGTGTTTTTGTCCTTCTCAAAGAAAGTTGCTACACGCTTGTACGCATCGAGAAGATCGGGATGGTTCTTGTTTCCTTGTTTATCATGAACAGAAATAATTCCTTGCCAGGCATACACAGTTTCCGGTTCTATTTGGGTAGCTTTCTTGTAAGCTTCGAGGGCTTGTTGACTCTTTCCCTGTTCTCTGAGAGCAGTTCCGAGCATCAGATTCGCGTTGTAATGGTCCGGTTCCTTTTTCAAGATCGTCTATATAAAGGCCATAAACAACTGATTAGCTCCACATTTAATTCTATTTCTAAAGGATGTCATCAAGAAATACTGACTTTGCATGCTTTTGCGGCTCCAATATTGTCATTCTTTTTCAGACTCTCTTTTGCCTCCTTCAAGAGCTGCTTCAGCTCTTTCGGATCCATTTTCTATCAAAAGATGCAGTAAAACGCTTCAAATTTCACGGACATTACTTGACAGATACACGACAGACAACTGACAACTTACCGAAACTTGGCACCTTGCTTAAAGCTCACATTTATGTCCAAAAAGAAATAGACCTCTTCCGGGTGTCCTAATAATTGTAGACAGTTACTCACACATAAGAACCCGGCTCTGAATTGTCTCGTGCTGTTAGTTTACTGCGAGAGACGAAGTCAAACCACACTCCACTGACAAGTGACAAATACCTGATGAGAAAATTAAAAACAGTTTGTGGATTGTTTGTAAATATTGACTGAAAAAACTGACGACTTTTCCGTTCACGTCACATGAACTACTCCTGTTCCCGGTGAGCTTTTTGTACACTATGACAAGCTAAATGCATTCAAGCAACGACTGGCAACAAAGGACAAGCAATTTTCCTACAATGCCCCATCTATATTCAGAATCCAATACAGTAGCCTTCAGATCAATCAATCTCAATACTTAAATTGTACCTATCAACAAACAAAATCACATCAATAAAAAAAAGCCACCAACGTAGCATTATTCGTAGGATAATACGCATGTCATGTAATTTTTAACAGGTCACGTCATAATGTTTAGAGTCACGTACAATATGAAAATTCATTTAAAAAATAAATTTCATTTACGACCATAATTCCAATCCCTTAAAGATTCATTTTGTGAAATATACAAGCAATCATTTACACCTCATGTTTATTTTAGTTCTATCCAGGTTCCAGTTTAACTCAGTTCAATCCTACCAAAAAATAATAATCTTCTCTTCCCCTTTTCCATCACTTTGCTTCATTCTATATTTTATTACAGTGAGCAATTACCATTCCCACATAACATTCATCTCTCATCCATATCGGCTCATCTCCATTACATAAATTCATCACCACCAACTTGTAAACTTGAATTACGCCTTCATTTTCTCTCTCGTGAATCCGTCTCCATATCATGTTCAATCTCCAACCACACTTTTTCCATAACACACCTCCATCAAATGCCCTTTTTCAAGCAAAATCCTTCTCAGCTTCTGTATCCTGCTTGGTTCAACAACTGCATCTCTTCTTCATCGCTCAACAGCAACGTTGTTTCATCCACAAACCAAAACAAAATAATATCTTGAACCGTATCATCACACTTTAAAAATTTGTCGATTACGTCGAAAATGTGTGGATTACGAATTTGTTTCTTTTTCTTTTCGGCTGAGCACAGCCAGCACAAAACAATTTTTTTCTTTCTATTTATGGCTCGCCTTTTTAACTCACTGCTCCATACTCAATTTATGCCAGCCAGAAAAAAAGACTAAATATTATAACTAGGTACATGAATCCATGCATCTGTATAAATCCCATCTCTGGCTCAGTTCAGTTCACAAATGTGAACACTGATTGCTCTAAACTAGGCTTACGCTCATTCATGCTCATGCCCATCATTAGCATCATACGTATCCAAACGAAAACGTCGTAGTCCGACCTTTTTTCTGCTTTCATAATAATTTTAATGGATGATGATGACTAAAGTAATCAAATTTGGCTGATAGGTAGTGTTTTTTTGTGGCAATACAATAAAGTGTCTCCTCATCATAATCATTGTACTTCGATACACCATTTCAGTCATATCGACAGTTTTAGGTGCAGGCGTTTTTACACGTGCCTTCTACGTAAGGTATAGGTTATGCAGATTTGTTTTTGTGTGTTAGTTTATTGAATACGTTTGGCTATAGCTATTCAGGATTCTTCTCTTACTGTTCCGTGCACAATGTTATAAATCTTATTCAACAAAGATTTTTTGTTTTTGTTTGCCCTGTGAAGAAAAGCAAACAAGACTTGACTTCTCCATTCCACAGAAAAAGTCCGAGAGCCCATCAGAGACGCATAAGCTCACAAGTATTTTGTTTTCTACCAAAGAAGGGCGAAAGGAAGTTTGACAAAGTAATATCGGCATATTTAATATTGTTGCAGTTTTGTACTGCATGCAATGTGCAAAATAATGTTTTCTTTTTTTTTACAATAAAGATTAGTGCATGTTTTTTTTATAACAGGATGCTTTTTCCTGTGGCTTACTCACAGACAAAACGGTAAACTATATCGTTCAAGTTGATAACGCATCATCATCATCCGTTTATGAATCATGAGCGAACTGTTGTGTCTACCTTTTACCCTGTTGCATTCTTACAAAACAAAAAAAGAAATAAATGCATAGTACAAAACCTATAGTTAAAAACAAAGCAGGTGTCTTTCATTTCGTCGTAGTTTAGATTTTTGTACTACATATGCAAAAACAAACCAACAATTCAACAACAAGTGTGTGCAGTTTCTTGTCATGATCGGACGGTTGGTCCAAATAGTGAGTTTTCATGTCTCACGTTATAATAGCTTTAAAAAATGTGTTTTTATCACGTGAGAGGACTTCCTCACTAAATTTTTATCTGTTACACCAAAATAGCAGCATTAACTTTTGTTTTGTCATAAATTGAGACTTTTCTTTCTATAAACAAATCTACCTATTTTGTTTAAGACTGTTTTTAGTACTAATTTTTCTTGGTCACACTAACATTTATGTGCATCCAAGTTTTTAATTTTATTTTTTTGTAATGTGAGCCATTCCCAAAGTTTTATTATTTTTCCGAGTGCCATTTTAAAAAAAGAAAATTTTTCATAGAAGAAAAAAAAAGCAGTGCCGCTCCTGTTGTCTTTTCTGTGCGTTGTGCTGTGCCATATCGTTTTTTTCTGTGCAATTAACACAGGTGTATTTTGTATCACTGCATATCAGCTTTTTTGTTTTGTGAACTACCATAAAAAAATTTTTCGTTTAAATGGAGATACGAAGGAAAAAAAATTGAGTGTTTCTTTTAGTTTCATGCTTACATGAACATCGTCATCGTCAGTTTTCATGTGTTTCTTTCTTACCTGCACAACATAAGCTCAAGCTCAACATCATCTTCTTCTGTCGTTTACAAACTGCGGTTGAGTTTCTTTTTTGAATAATGTGTAACGTAACAAAACAAAAAAGACAACACAGGTATCTGGCTAGCGTCTTGTGACTCGGTGGTTTTTCATACAAAAAAACAACAACAACGTATTGGAGCCTAAAGCATTATTGTAATTAAGGTTTTTTGGGGGGATATACCTAATATTAAAGTGTTTTTACGTGAAGAAAAAACTGTATGGAGACGTGGATGAAAGAAATACTATTGTTGTGGAATAATGTATTGAACTGCGTCTTTTTGCATAAGACATCATTTCAAAGAACAAGCCCAAAGAGAATTGCTAGACGCTGAAAATATTGAGAGGTGCTTGAAGAGTCGTTAAACTGTTTTGGAGTAGACTGTTTCCTTTGCAGACTTTGTTAAAGAATTATGAAACGGTGACACTCGCGCAGTCTGGCTATGTGAGAAGAAGACAAAAGTGGGAGAAACTGACAGAAAAATCCAGTTGAAACAAAGAGTGAATATAAAGTGAGGGAAGTTGTGGACTGTTTGGTGCTTTGTGACAAATAATTTTCTAAAAAAAATTAGCTGGTTTTTGTTGACACCATCAAAGATGACGATGAAAGAAGAGTTTTTTTGTTGCGTTATGTTTAGATGTTACATCAGGTAAGCAAGTAGCGTGCATTTGTTCATTTGTTGTACAAGAAAGTGGTAAATGATATGGATATTGATACTGTTTCATAGAAAATTCCCCAGAGGATCATTTTGTGAGCACGTCATGTGGCCATTTGTTTCATAATGAATGTTTAGTGCCGGCTTTTAACAATGGATATAGAACGTAAGTAAAATTCATAAATGTTTTTTATTTTTGCGTGAGAAAAGGTTAGTGAACTACAAAACATATTCTTGGTTGGGTTTTTTTAGATGCCCCATTTGTAGAGAACAATTGAAGCTAGATCAGCTCCGGAAGTTGTTTGGGATCCAGGTAAAGAGGGCTCCGAAACGGTCGAATAAAGGTCAAACACTTCAAGCTCAAGATGCAGGAGGATTGCCAACGTCGTCTTCTAATGCCCCTCAAGAATAGTAAAAACACTTGTTTGACTGTAGCCTATAGATTATAATTATATTATGCATGGTACAAAAAAACAACGTTTAAAATGAGCATTTTTGTTTTTTTGACAGTGACCACAAATTTAAAATTATTATTGTTGGCGATGCAGGTGTAGGAAAGTCTTGTTTAATGCAAAGATATGCGGTAAGAACTCATTTTAACCATAAATGTTTGCAAACAAAACCCTAAAAACGGGACTTATTTGCACATTGCTGTAATAACCATTAAATCAATTGTCAATATATATCGTTGTATTGCTATTTTAAAGGATGGAACATACACATCCAAGCTTTTCTCTACTGTGGGATGTGACTGGGTATGAACAAACAAAAATTAATTTGTGAACATGAAGCTAAAGAAGTAGCTCACGTAAAGGTTGCCTGTAATTGATCTGTTTTTCTTCCATTGCACGCAGAGATCTAAAACTGTTGTAATAGGCGACAAAGTGGTCAGCCTAAGTATTGTAAGTGGACTTGAAACATGACCTAATTCAATTTATTCATTTAAAAAAGTAAGTAATTCAAAAGGCTTCGTTTCATTGTGGTATTTCTTGTAGTGGGACACAGTTGGTCAAGAGCGGCACAGATCGCTGATCACCAACTACGTTCGAGACGCTCATGGTGCCCTAATTTGCTACGATATTAGCAAGGCCTCGTCCTTTGAAGATATTGAATACTGGCATGAATTTATTAAAAACCATGCGTCCCATGATTGCATCAAGATTTTAGTTGGAAACAAGACAGACTTGGAGGAGCTGCGGGAAGTGCCGAAAGCGGATGCAAAAGTGCGTTAAAGTGCCAACTTGTGTGCGTTATATTACTGGCAATGATATGATTAAATTGTGATTCCTTTTGTTGTTTTGGCACACAGAAACTAGCTCAAAAAATAGACATTCCGTTTTTCGAAACCTCTGCCAAGGACGCCTACAACGTAGAAGCAACGTTTCGAACGTTAGCTGCGAGAATCCTCGAGAATGACTCCCTCATTCAGGAAATTGAGGCGAGAAAACAAAATCCTAAAATTCGCCTAAACAAGAGCCAGGAATCTTCAAGCAATCCATTTGCGTCAGCTTGCTCCATGGGATGGCACTGGACAAAATGTAATGTGACTGAAGCAGCTCGGGGTATTCGTCACGGTTGGAATAGTCTTACGGGTAGTCCAAATCCAACTAGACAACGGCATTACAATCAAGAATAAAAAGCGCATTGAACGCTTCGTATTGTGATCATTATTCAGTGGAAGTGACATGGCAGTTATACTCGCTCCAAATTAAGTCAATAAGCTACCGACGCTATTTTGTTAATTTAGGAAGACGTTACAACGTGTGTGATATATAAAGATTCAGTAAGAACTTCTGTGATAAGAAATCATAGCTCGTAATACTTTTTTTAAAGAATGACTTTTGTAAACATTTTGAAAAATAGCAACACAAAAACACCAAATAAATATTATTTGGAAAAAATAACTTGCTATTTATTGTAGTTAAATACTTGAAGAGAACAACTTATCTGCAAGCAAAAATATCTGTAAGGGGATAGGAAAACTTGGTGGATGGGGTACTTAAATGAAATAACTAAGTATGTCCGGTTATCTAAGTGTAAAAAAGCTTAATAAATTAATAATCATGTCGACTGCTCCTGTGCCTGTCACGTTCGTGATGTCGATCCCGGTCTTTCCTCTCTCTGTCCCGATCTCCACGACGGCCTCTGTCATCATCCCGTTCCCGGCGATAATCATCGTGGCGTCTTTCGTAATCCCGATCTCTGCTGCGGCTTCGACGGCGATCTCGATCACGACTCCGGTCTCTTTCTCTGTCCCGTCGATTGTGGTCACGGTCCCTATCCCGGCGACGTGACGAGTCTGGCGATCTCTCCTCCCTTCTGTCCCGATCTCTTCTATCCTTTTTTCTGTGATGATCTTCTTCGTCACCTAGGAGGAATAAAATCATCAGATTTTAACATTTATTTACACTTAAAACCGGTATGAAAGAAAAGTCGTAATAAACATTACTGGATTCTGCATGCCGGCGCTTTTCATGGCGGCTGCTGCCACCTTTGGAACCTTTGGCTTCCTTTGATTTAGAGGATGATGAAGGTTTGTCATCTGCAGTTTCCCCTTCCTCCATTTCTTCCAAATCCTCATCGTCTTCGTCGTCTTCCAGAACAGATATACGAGGTTGCAGCTCGTTGTTTTGCTCCAGGACATACCGCTTCTATAAAAATATACAAACTAATCTTAAGTGACCATGTTTAAAACATGTACATATTTATTTAAACAGTTGCCGACTTCATTTAACCTGTAATCTAGGTAGAATAACATCGCAGGCCCTCTCCTCCGACAGCAGCTCGTCTACAAAGTCGTCCATGTAAACAATTTCAAAAGCTCCTGACCGATTCTGCCTTCGCAACTTTCTGCTGTCATTTAACAACGGCTCTAAATAGTTATAACAGTCTAATGATGTCCCAGTAAGCCGGAGGTAGTACGCACCAAGCGCACGAACATATTTAAACTCGTCATTTTTTATAAACTCCACCACAATGTCTTTCTCTGGTTGGATTTGAAGCATTTTAAGTATCAAACATAAGAACGGGGTTGGCCTGATGTTTCCTCCGTAGACACCTCCGATAAAACGAAGTTCCATGGCCTTGTCGACAAGCAGTTCCGCTAAAAAAAGATAACGACGCATTATAAAACATGCTGTCAAAAAATTAGATGTTATGTTTATAGTAAACGAAGATTACCTGTTAACGCAAAACATTCTTCTTTCCAGTATTTACTATCGTAAATTCTCGAGCGTATAATTTTTTCAACTAAATATTGGGGATTTGTCCCATGAATAGATTTGGCATCTTTAACTGTTCGATTAGCCATTTTTTACTGATGAAGGGATGACAGAAACCGGCAAACTGTGCCCAACGACGATGACGAGGTTTGACGAAACAAACGATCGATTTGATGTTTTAAAAATTTACCGACAACTACACTTATGGAAGGTATTGCTTTAATTTTTAACCATAAATTAAACTTGATTTAACTACGGAAGGAGAAAAATTGTTTAAAACTTAAAAGTTATAGCCTAGCCTGGCCATCCTTATACAACATACAGCTACAGATTTCGTTTATTTACATTTTCCTTTTACCGCGGAAATATTTTGATTTTCGGGGCAAGTTGCCTCAACCTGGCGAGTGTATGGACCAAAAACACACGCGTACTTTATGAACCAAGTAAAAGCGTTATGAGTTTTTTTCGAGATTTGTAGAAGTCATAAGAGTCAGTTTGTAAAATAAATCACAAATCTAGAAAATCACAACTCATCACAACTGGGTATAACGTTCACTACTTATAAAAATTCAAAATAGTGTTATTAGTCATCTTCTGTCCCGATTACCTTTTTAGTTTCACGGGCCATAAACTAAGATTTATACCGCACTTGGTCTTTGGCGCAAAGGTGTGTGCAAATTTTAAATTTCACTATTCATGGGTTATGCCGGTTTTGCTTACAATCATATATTCAAAAACCAAAATCATTTATTCATTGGCAGCTTTTACCATCCATCTATAGTACAAAAAAAGTAATTGTGAAGCCTCTCTAATGATATCGTTTCTTGCTTAGAGGAATTCTCTGCTGGGTTTCTGCATAAGAGCCAGGTATCCTTTCCGGGAGGAATCTGGGCGCAACGTGGTCGGCAGGGTCATTTACTTTTCGACAGTTCTTCTCAATCCAGTCACGTTCACTGAGAACTGCTTGTCTTAGCAAGAATCCGTCGTATCCTCGGACGTCTCCTGTTCGGGGATCATAAAATCCTTCTCCGACATCGTACATTCCAGGCGGCACTGGTGGAGCAGGGCACTGATCGCTGAAGAGCGTCAGTCCCGCTGGCTTGAGCCCATAATATCTTTCGCATTTGAACCTTCTGTCAGGGGGTTCACAGTACTTCCAGTTGTTTCCTGCAAACTTGAGGCCATCGCAAAAAGTGATTTGTCCGTTTTGATACCTTCCATTCTCCCACTCCCCTTCGAAGGTATCCCCCCTCGGGTACTTGACCAGACCAAAGTGCTTGTTCGAGTGAAAGTTTCCGTTTTTGAACTCACTCTCTATTTTCGTCCCAGTCGGATGAGTGTACTCGCCTTTGTAGAACTGCCGCTTTTTATACTCGCCAATGAAGCGACTCCCAGTCCAAAACTTTTCGTCTTTGAAGTAGTCTTCCATGAGGGGTTGCAAGAGCTGTTTTTTATTACTCAGGGAAATAATCTGTGGCCCTTTCCGTCGACTGTCAATGTTGGGATCGGCCTCGATCGCTTTCGCAATGGCCACATCCTCGCTGGCCTTTCTACTTGACTCTTTCACCTTAAAATTATCGTCAAGCTGCGGGTAATACTGCTTGAAAATGGTCAGTGCGGTGTCGCTGTTGACAAACGTCATTTCCAAGGTCTGCGTGTATCTCGAGAATTTCCTCACGACGGGCTTCTTCTTGTTCCGATGCAAGTTGACTTGAGTGTCCTTGTCAACTTTTTCATCCTCGGCGAGGTCCATCAAGCTCAAGTCCCCATAAACTGTGATGCCCTTGTCATAAAACATTCGAATCCTGGACGGCTCTCCAGGAAGAACCTCGCTCAGCTCAGAGTTGAAGCTGTCCGCAGAGTCATTGTCGGTGAGTCCGAGGAGTAGCTTTTTCCGTTCTTGCTTCGTGAGAGGTGGAGGGAAGACGACTCCAGTTGCTTGCACATACGCTTCAAGGTCTTGTTCAAGAATCCTAAGGATGTACTCTGCAATCGGCTTAGCTTCCTTTAGGGTGAGGGGTGAAAGTGTCAGAGGATCCACCTCTGAGATCTTTTTGAGGATCTCTGGTTCTGGTATTATCTCGTCGTCGTCCAACAGAAAATCGTAGATTGATTGAGGGGGTTCCTTCAGGAAATGAACTGGACCATCATCATCGTCATCATCATCCTCCTCATTTCCGAACATCATTTCGTCATCCTCCTGTTCACCCAGAATCTCAAAATGGTCCGGCTCTTGACTATTGAACTTTATTCTATGCTTTGCTCCCCCTCGCGACAAGTTATCATCATCACCCTCATCACTGTGAATCAAGTCACTTTCTTCCTCCTCCTCCTGTCCTCCATCTACAGTCTCAGTTTCTTCCTCTGGGCCGAGGTCTGGCTCCTCTTCCTCCTCGACAATTGACAAGGGAATTTCCGGTTTGCTCATTGTGTCGACTTGTTTCTGTTTTGCATACGTTTTTTACTACCAAGTTGGCGTCGATTATAAAAGCTTGACACGAACGTTCCATTCATCTGATATTTATGTTGATATTATTCCGCATGTTTGGGATCTGTTCCCTTAGCAAGAATCTACTTTGGTATAAAATTAGCCTTTACAGAGATTTAGTTAGTATAAACACTTATCTGGGTAATAATCACAATGTTTTCGTTGGGAAGCTTGGTCGCTTTTTTTTATTCACGCATGAAAAACACAAAACAAATTTTAAATGCATTTTTGTAGTAGCGAGCGGTTCGCTTGAATAAGTAGTTTATAAATAACACAATTCGGTTTTTAGGGAGTTTTTTTTTTGCATTCAGACAGACCTCAAAGGGCGTTTTTTATCACACAAACTCGTGGAGCAAGTAGACTACTTGAACAAAAATCCCCTGCTTTTTAATAAATATTACTAGCAAAACGCGAGAGGATTACGAGTTTCGCCAATTATTAGATAATCTAGCAAGGTACAACATGAATATTTTTTTAAACGAAACTCAAGTTACGGACGTTGGACGTACTATGTAACAACTGCGTTTGAGAGATTTAAGGTTTCCATTTTCACAACTCTTCATCAGCAACTTTTCACGAATACGTCTTATTCTTTTACTTAGGGATATTATAATATATGAAAAAAAGAAACTTTTGAATAACATTTTGTCATCAGTAGTAGATTGTATGCAAGTAACTGATTGAATATCATGGTAGAAATAATACAACAATAACAACATAATTACATAAAAAATATAACAACAGAGAAGATCAAGAGAACACGACGAAAAAAAATCAGATTCGTTACTTTCTCTATCGAGAGGATCACCGATAATGTGTATATATTTCTTAGTCAGTAGTAGTGCTTGACATATTTTTCTTTTTCGTTTATAGATAGCTGCTTTGCTTACTTGTCATTACAACTACATTTCACAGGGTATTATTATTTCAAAACAGGGTATATTTCTCTTCCTTCCTAAACAACTGAGTAAGCTAAGTAGACTGGATTTTTATAAAGTTGATTCTAGTATGGTACGTTCGAAAAGAGGTAAGAAACGGACTCGCCGTTATGCGTTCGCCGGACAGCCTCAGCAAACATCATTGATACGTCAATACACTGGATTTTAGAGCAGGATTTCATATGTTCCTCTTGGGGTATCGTATTCGTCACTACTACAGCCTCGAAACAAGCATTGTTGATCCTAAATTGAATTTTTTATAAAAAATCGTTAGTTAAAGCGAATTCTTCGTTTGATGGATGTGGTATTAAAAAGAAGATGACTCTGCAGAAATGCTAATAAGCAACTAACCTTGAAATAGCAGGTCCAGAGAAGATTCCATGAGTTAATATAGCGTAAACTTTAGTTGCCCCAGCCTCCATAAGCTTTTCCGCAGCGTGGCAAATCGTTCCGCACGTGTCCGCCATGTCATCTACCAAAATGGCTACTTTGTCTTTAACATCACCTACGAGGACCATCGACGCTACTTCGTTCGCTTTCTGACGCTCCTTGTGAATAAGGGCGAACTCGACATTGAGTCTGTCGGCGATTGAGGTCACACGCTTGGCACCGCCTGCGTCTGGAGACACGATCACAGCATTCTGCCAATCCAAGATATTCTCTTTAATCCACTTGAGCACAGCTGGCTCTGCGTACAAGTTGTCAACTGGAATGTCAAAGAAGCCTTGGATTTGAGAGGCATGAAGATCCATCGTTATAATATGATCAGCTCCAGCAACGCTCAACATGTTGGCCACCAACTTGGCGGAAATCGGAGCCCGACTTTTGTCCTTTTTGTCTTGACGTGCGTACGGATAGCAAGGAATGACTGCAGTGACCCGCGAAGCTGACGCGATTTTACAAGCGTTTATCATAATCAGCAGCTCCATCAAGTTGTCGTTCACTTCTCCACTCCCACTCTGGACGATGAAGACATCTTCGCCTCTCACACTCTCTTGGATCTCGACACACGTCTCCCGGTTCGAAAACTTTTTCGCCACGACCTTCCCCGAGTCTATCCCCAACCGGTCGACAATCCTCCGTGTCAAGTCGAGGTTGGAACTCCCAGAAAAAACCTTTATATTCGGCATTCTCGTCAAAAGTATACTTTTCTTTCGATGATTATTATTTTCTTCAGTTGATCCTGAGGATGGTGCTTGGGCAGTAGGCTCACTTGATTCCTCCAGACTGAGGCTGACAACAACAACGCCAAGATCACCTGAGCAAATGAGCCCAAAAAAGTATCCCATTAAAAATAACTCATCTACAAAAACGCCTCAAACTACCTTCATCATTATTCACACTTTTCAACTTTTCTCCATCAATATCTTACCAAAAACAAATCCTGACAACCACCCAACCTCAAAGGTTTCTTTTTAAAACCTTTGACTCTTCCCGATTAAATGACCGCTCAGAGTGACTCGGCTTGTCTTCTAACAAAACTAAGTTTAACTGCTGCTGCCACTGGAATCTGGACTTGGTCTGCTCTCTCCTCGTCTCTGCTGACAAGACACTCCTCTCAACCCTCTCTAAAGATAACAGATCTTCACTCTCAAACCTTCTCCAGCAAACTTTTTTTTTCCTTTCTTACGCAATCCACTATCAAATTAATCCACCAATTAACTCTACCGCCGTACCCTTGTCTATCCCTCACACAACAAATTTCTCCATCAAATTTCTTCTCCACTTTGACTAGAAGAGCTCAATCACATCCACGACCAGTTTTTTTTTGCCACCACGTCTCAAGTCAAGGAAACCACAATTTTTTTTGTGTGTATGTTCTTCGATGAAGCACACGATGGATAACACCATCCGAACAAAAAAAAAACTAAAACGAGACGAGCCACGCACTGACTAAAAAAAACACACGCTTCTTCTTCTTTTATGGAGAACTACATTTAAAGATTGCATTTACAAGTTTCTTCAAGAAAAAGAAAAGAAAGCAAAAAATGGTTCTTCAAGTGGTACTTTTATGTAGACCATTTTTTTTGCGCTATACACCTAAAAGAACGTTGTATAGAGTGACATGAAGAGAAACCTTGTCACATGGAGTATGTCCAAAAGATATGTGCCAAGCCAATGTGAACAGAGTACGTTCATTTTTTTATGAAAATGTTTTGCGTGTGCTGCTCATGGTTTATCCAGTAAGAAGCAGAAATAAGCTGAAGCAGAGCGGAAACTTTTTTTTTCGCTGGAAAGGAATAATATGACCCAGGCTAATAATCAATTGTTTTTTTATGGATTGGATTATTGGATGCAAGCAGTGCATATAAAAAAATATGTAATTTGTGAGTTTTGTAGTGAGGATCTTGATGACATGTTTCTTGTTCTTTGGCAAAAAAAAGTCAAGATAAAGTGGAACAATGTATGAGAGGTTTTTTTTTGTCCAGGAGTTTGCGGGCTCTGTGGGGCTATATAAAAGATTTGTAGACAGGTCGCTAGTTACTGGCTGGTACAAAAACAGGAAAAAAAATGCATCCTAGGCTAGTTGTGTAAAAAAATGGAGTATACATGTCATGTAGGGACTCTAACAGGTCGATGAACGAAAATGGATACCTTTGGTATTTGGAACAGGAGAGAAATGCAGGAATATAATATGTATGTAAATGTATAAAATGTATGGAGAAAATATAGGGGAAGGAACTGTAAATGAATTGGAGTAGAACAAAAAAAGCAAATTTTCTTGGATGTATAACGAGGTTGGATGGTTGTTGTAGCGGAAAATTTACGGGAGCGGAGATTAGCTTTTTGTTTGTCAGGTCGCTGGCTGAGGTTGCAAAGAAAACAATTGTTCTGGAAGGTGATACTACCTGGTACAAGATGAGAATGTTTGATGTCAGGATGTCCTTAGCATGTTTCTTAGAAAGGGAGAAACAAAAATTAGGACACTTTTAGGGTTACACTAATAATTGAAATGGTGGAAGGAAACTGAAAGAAGACCTCTTGCATTTCTTGGTGTATGCTTTGTAGGAGCCAGATATTGCATGCCGCTGCATGTAATTGTAATGTATGGTTTTATTAGTAGTCTAATGGATTTATGTAAGAAAACTGTACATAGTAAGAGCTCGACATCATGATAATGTACCACTGCCTTGCTCATGGAAGCCTTTGGAAAACACATAATATTTGTAGCAATATAATTTGCTTACATGCATATGTGGAAGTATTTTGGATGAAATTTCCAGGAATCATTTCATTGTTAAATCGGTCTAAGTTGAAAATATAATGTGGAAAAGTACGTTTATGAAAACAAACGAGGGCAATTTACCTATATGGACATGTCTCCAGCTAACTTACTTACGTTCATCAGACTTGCTTTTTTGTTCATGTCTGAGCAGTCATTTTTTTTCCATGCACAGATCGGCTAGAGTATGAATAGCACTCGCTCCATCGACAACTTGTTCCTTATCATAACTGAAGCCTAGTAAAAAATCGGAAAGCCGTAAGCAGTCCAGAGTCCAATGGTTTCTTTATCAAATGTGACGTAACGGAGAGTATCACCCTTTCAATATGAATCCTTATCACTTTATTAATAATGAAAATAAATGTTTCATTCTATGCTTCTTTTGTGTTCTTCTAAAATGACCTTGGCCCAGGTGGGAGGGACATTTTTATATTATTTACTTGCTAGCTACTAGCGCAACTCTCCCTCTCTTTTGACCACGCAAACAGAGACGGTCAAAAAAAGGTTGCATAATAATGTAAGCGTGTCTGTGAGGGATGAATTAAGAAAAAAAAGAAGGAAAATACCTATGCTTTTTACTCCAAAAGACTCTTATCTACACGCTATTAAACCGGTTTTTTTGGGAAACGACACGTTTTCAAGCACATGCACAGAAAGAGAGAACAAATGGAAGGTGAAGCCAACAAAAGTCTTCTCCAGAAAGAAGACGGGGTCTTATTTTTCTGTGATCTGCATGATTGACAGTTTTCCTGTAAACAACTAAGATTTGACTTTCTACTCTGTAATTTTTCATAAATCGATGGTATTCCATACAAGTTGTACATTGGCGCGGATTAAATCTTGGCTGTGGTGTGATTACATTTTACTGCGATAAAAGATAGGCCTATATTCCCGTATCGAATGTATGCTCATTAAAATGTGTAATGAGTTTACAAGATGGATGCTCGTGTTATTTATGGAATATTTTTAGGCTTCATCCGTTTCACCCTTGACTTGATGTCAAATATTTATGCTGACGTAACCTGCCTCGCCTCCATAATCCGTGAATTTGATTCGTTGACGAGTTAAAAACAAAAATTCCTCACAGAACAATCTGGTCGGGATTGCATGACAGAAAGTCCATCGATTGATTTTCCCTGTTGTTCTTGAAGTCGTAAATATGGCATGATGTGTTAATCCCCTGGCGTTGGTTTAATTGTAAAACAAAAGAATTAAAGAAAATATGAGCGCCATCAATCACATCTAATTTAACTGCGCATAACGTATCGTAGTAGCTAGTGTTTTATTGTAAAGAATAATCAATTTGAGACAGGATATAAATCCGATTCATTTGGACTGGAAACACGTACGTCACATAAAGAAGATATTTTGCTCGTTCTCAATCCAACAGATTACAGAAAAACATAACAATTTATGAGTTTAAGAGCTTATGCACATGTGTCACATGTCGTAATGTAATTAGATTGCTAATGTTTGAAGGAGTGTCCTGAATGTATCAAGCCAAGGAGCTTATCTTTCTTTTGATGAAATTTTAGTACAAACTAGTGGGCAAAGTACCATATTTAAATCACCAACGTCGCAAGTAAAATATTTCTCACAAATGTTAACCTTTGGGCCGACTTTATTATTTTGCATGCAAGTAGATAGGTACAGCATGGGTGACCCTTAGGGTGACCCCAAATATTATATACCACCGCTTGTCTGCGGTTAGTATTCGTGCTTCCCATCACAAAATCCTCATACTTGAAGACAGAGGGCATCATTCAGAACGACAGTTCAAATGTATCCCTTTCGTAAACTTGTCAAAATGACTGCTCCCAGGAACAAAAACCCTGTTTTAAGCCAAAGTTCCGTCCCAACTCCGTCCGGCTATCCCTCTGAAATGGCGATCGCGACGCCCACCGAGGAATACGATGCAACACGAGAATGGGTTCGGGACCTGCTGCGGCACTATTTGGGAAAGTATGTTCGAGATTACCTGTCCCAAAAGAGAGACACGTTTCCATCTCCAGTTGCTTCACGCGATCTTCTGAGAGAAAGCTTTTCTACTATGAATAGAAAACGCAAGCCGACAGTACACAACAGTCATGTTGATACTCAATACCAGTTGCAGATGGTGGACAAAACGGTGAAAAAGGATTTGACAATTTTGGAGTTCAAAATTGTTGACGAAAATAATTTGGGCGATGATCGATTTACGTATTTGACGAGAATTATGTCTCTAGAAGTAAAATATGCGGTATGAATATGAACAGCATTGAGTGTTAAGCATAAAATGGTTTGGGTTTGGAACAGATCTAAACCTGATATGTTGCATATTATAGATTGGAAGCAAAGCTGATCATTGTGTCAACTGGCTCCTAAAAATTCCCTCCCAGCTTGATGACGAACTGAGACTGGCCAGGGCGACTAACGTCCACCGTTATGAAACAAAGTTTTATTCATTGATTTTACAGGATATGAAAGTATTTTGTCTATTCGAGCGGTTTGAGCTATTTTGCAAACAAACTTAGAAAATTACATTCATG
>VICI01000377.1:0-41101 GCA_019593645.1 Akabosia matsudoensis | reverse complement strand
TAGCTCAGTAAAAACAAATCCAGTGCCTAAAAGCATCAGATTCAGATGCATGCATAATCTGGATTTAGCTTGAATGCTCACTTACATTGTATGTATGATACATTTACAAAATTAAAAACTTTGTTGTTGTTGTCTGCAAACCGTACTAATTTTTTACAGAACCGTTTATTTGGTAATAATAAGTGAAGTAATACAATTATTGTAATCCTCAGTGATAAAAATCTTTATTTCGCATTACATTTTAGGGTTGCGTAATTTATGATTCTTCGGAGTGAACTTCACGAACAAAACCATTGTTTTGAAATACTGTGCCAATGAACTTCGCAGAATCTTTCAACGTTCGTGTCATGTTCGGACTAGACTTATCAGTGTTCACAATCCCGAAACAAATTCTAAATTGATGAGATAAAAATTATTTTTATGCCTCCAATCCTGGAAAAATATCATTTGAACTTTTTCTGCTAGGACTAGGACTCACGTATATCCGGACATCCATTCGTACACATCAAGCAAACTCCATCCAATAAATCCCACTACATTGCTGCCGTCTTCTTTGATTGCTTTTAAAACAGCATTCAAGGAATATTTGAAATATATTTTACGTTGAATATCATTGTGACGATTGTCAGAGCTGCTGCAGCCTGTTTCAGTCACCATCATGGGAGGATTTCCATAATTATCGGCAACCCATTTTAGACAAGCCCGAATGCCTCCAGGAGCAAAGTCTTGCCAGGGTGCACCACATCGTGTCCACTCGGGATCATGAGCGCGGAATACTTCCATGTCTTGGTTCCAGCCCGGGATGTCAGGAGAGAAAAATGGGATACCGAAGGCAACTTTCCAATCGGAGGGTACAGTACCATCCGATCGACCTCTGCATAACTCCGCATTATAATAATTAATGCCGATGAAGTCAACAGCACCCTTGAGGGTTTCGGACCATTCTGGAGTAAACTCAGGGAGACGGGATTTTTGTCTTCCTTCGGATTTGCTCCTTGAGTCTATCAATTCCCTCATAATTTTTGGATACCTTCCATAAAACAATGGGTCCAGCATCCAAGAAAGCTTAAACAGAATTCACGTTTATGCACTTTCAGAGGAAGACGACTTAAATTGTGCACGTTTCTTCTATTTACCCTGAATTGAAATGCTCGATTTGTAGCTTCAACATCTTCAGCGTTATTCTTATCTGCTGGAATGTAATAAGACGTGTCCAAACTTATTCCTATCTCGCCTCCTTGCTTTTTCCTGAATTCTTTGTCGTAAATTCGATACGCCTTAGCGTGTGACATCAATTGATGATGGACGTAGGTGTATGGTGCCTCAAGTGGTTCCTCTATACATGGTGCAAAGTTTGCATAGTAATATCCCATCATCCCTGATATGAACGGTTCGTTGACTGTTGTCCACCGTTTGACACGATCCCCAAAACGTTCGAAGCACAGCCTTGCAAATGCGGCGTAAGTGTCGACGATCTCTTCATTGAGCCATCCCCCGTTTTCTTGTAAAGCTTGTGGTAAGTCCCAGTGATATATTGTTATCTATGCAAAATCAAATTCTCGTAGTGTGAAAGTTAGTATTTCATTGGACTTCACTCTTCGTTGGACATAGTTTACCATTGGTGCAATTCCATTTTCAATGAGCTCATCGATTAGGGAATTGTAGTAATCAATTCCAGGCTGATTTATCTTGTCGATCCGCCCAGTTGGCAAGATTCTCGCCCATGATAGCGAGAACCTGTACACCTTTGCCTACAAATAAAATTCTTTTGCTGTTACATTTACCATTACCTCATTAATTATGGCATGATATTAAGCAATTTCCTTTTCTATACCCCAATCTCTTTCAACATTTTGACATCTTGTTTGTAATGATGATAAGAGTCCAAAGCGACATCTCCAGTGCTTCCGTCCAAAATTTTGTCATTCCTTTCTCGGACAAATGTGTCCCAAATGCTCATACCTTTTCCTGTGAAGTAGTTCATAAGGTACATTACGAATACTACAGGAAAATTATAGAACTTTCGCACGATTCTAGTCTAATTGTTTAAGGTACCGTCAGCATCCCATGCCCCTTCACACTGGTAGGCAGCTGTCCCCATTCCAAAAAGGAACCCATCCGGAAACTTGTCAAAGAGGAGCTCCCCTTCATCTACGGCCGATTTTATGCATGCCATTCTCCTGCTCTTACGGCTGAATACAGATTTTGATGTGTCAAATTAAATATTTTGTCAACAACGTAAACTTTCTTTATGTGAGTAAACTCCAACTATCTGCGCTGCAGCCAAAGAAACTTACGGCACGAAATAAATAGGAGAATGCGTTTCAGATGTGAACTAAACTTTAAGCCGGCACGTTCATCCTCTTGAGTAGTATTCAAGATATCAAAATGTTTGTGAACCCGAAGCGATAAAGTGTAAAGTGTGCTTGTTCACAGCAGATACGTACATATTGTCGCATCTACAACTCTTTCATCTCTAATCATTGCTAAAGGTTTTATTGAATACACGTTGATGTATGCATTAGCAAATCAAGTATCATGTAAGACTATAGAAAGATGCGTCCAAGGCATGAGCTTGTCTACTATGTTGTAAAAAATGAAACCAGCTTTTGGTTTGACTTTTATGGTTGACCTTCGTTTTCATGGACAAGTGGTGAAGCTCCTTTGTTGTAAATCACAAATTTTGGATAGGGTTACACATCTCCGCCGCATGTTCTCCAATATCATATGTATGTACAAAACCATACATGTAATAAACACTTACTTTGTTTTACTGAGCGAGTCCACAAGTGGAAATGTGACATTGGAAAGTTTTGAAGTATTTTCATTGCGTTCAATATTCGAAATTCTCTTCCATGCATACACTACTATCAGTATTTCAGGTTCAGGTCGCCTACATTTTATGTCCTCGGTATGGATAAGTACTAGCAAGCTATTGTGCATAGTTCAATTTCGGAGTTCCAGTTATCAGTCATTGCTTTGTAAACGTAACGTGTGTACGAAATGTCCAAAAATGCTTCCACATTTTACCAACACCTATGCAAGTGGTCAGCAGATGATAAATTTGTCAAGAACTGAATGACCCTTCTTGTTTAATTTTGATGAGACATTTACCAACTGCATACAATACAAAGTTCATCGAAGACAGCGAGTGTTAAATCTTTAACAATGCGATGATAGTACTGGATTTGATTGAGTAAATTGTAACAAATTTTTAAAATCCACGACTTGAACTGGACTTAGTTGTTTTCTTGATATTGGGAGTAACTTTCATTCCACCTTCAAATCCTGCTACTTTATGATATGCCATAACATCATTAACCATGGACTTCACTGCTACGAATGTTTCTTCTCCACTAGGTTTGATTTGATCTGATAAATCATGCAGATGTGAAAGTTAAATAATTTTTTTTTCAAGCAGCAAAATAACAATTAGAAGGGATATCGTCATTACTTGGCGGCAGTATGAAGCCATTCTTTCCAGTATCGCGGAGTTCATAGCAGTAAGCGAATTTGATTCCTGCTATTCCTTTCGCAAAATCTTCGCTACCTTAAATTGAGTGCGGAGACCATCATTAATGCTTCAATGGAAGTAAATATTCTAAAGAAAACTATAGTTTTATGATGTATTCCTACCTCCAGCTGCTGCGTATAAAAGTTCAGGAGACGAACCAGTCTGATATTCGGTACCGTGCACAGATTTCAGTGCTTTGGCTGCATTATTAGCGACCAACATAAGATCTTCCTTGTCCTCTATCGGGATATCATCATAGCTATAAAATAAATCAGTATAAAACAGTCGGAAAGAAAATGGGAACAAGAAACAAAGTTGAGTATCATCAAGGGCATCTCGAGACGCAATTTTTAGATGTCATGCAAGCATATTTACCCCCATGGTGTAAATATCATTTGGGAATATGAATGAAATGTTAAAAACAGCTTAATTTGATCGCGACGCTGCAGGATATATTCTTGGGTTAGATTCACTTCCGGTTCTGAGGCAGCATTGGGTCCTCTATAAATCTGGACAAAAATATCGAAACTATTTATTCTATTTGGAAGTTCTAAAACGTGAAATACTTCAGAACGAAAAAAATCTAACCTGGCTGCATGGATTGTTTGATGTTCCCTTTCCACCCCATTTGTAGCTCCAGTTGCGGTTGGGGTCAGTACCGACACTAAATGCATGACACAAATACACATTACCTATGAACACCTTAACTTAAATATATCGGAACGCGCATTTTATGCCATGATTGTACCATCCAAAAGCGCTCGCGAGAAAACCCATGTTGCCACTTCTGGTTTTTCTCCACATTCTATAAAATGAAAAATAGTCGGCATAATGATTATGCTTCACAACTTTTACTATCTACAACATAAGAAAATAACTACACCAATGGCATCACTGTGTGTTAGAATGTTACCTGTCGATTTGGGTGTACTCATATCCGTCTGGAATTAATAAATCAAGATAAATACACAAATAAATGAATCTTGATGTATTGGAGTAATTTTATGTATATCTCACCAGGATTTAGATTTGGATTAATATACCAGTCAACTTCGCTAACATATTTGTAATCTGGGTTGCTTTCTCCTGCAGCCACGATTTGAATCAACTCGTTAGCGATGTAAGAAACTGTCGCGGGCGATATCTACAGGCAAAAGTATAACTAGATAACACTTGCTTTTCAATTTCGATATACCTGGTAAAGGATTATTCACCTACCCATTCTCCTGCGGTAGCATTTCAAATCATACAAGAAGAATAAAACAGTCAATAACAATATTCATCAACCCGGTAAAAGTATTTATTTTTACATTTTTGTATTACGTGCATGAATTCCTCCGTCAAGCCACACAGCGGGCTTGGCTCCATTTCCGCCTGTAGAGATTTTGATTACTTTTAGATTCCTGTCTTCTGTACTTTTTCCATAGTTTTCTGTTTGCACGAAATCTGGATGTTGTTGAGCTTGCGAGTCCATCCAGTTTTGAATCTTATCAGGTCGCAAACAAGTTTAAATATTTAGTTACGGGAATTTGGTATTCAGTGGTGTTGATAAAACTATGTTAAACATTTACTATCTACAATCTACAGCTTTTTGCGCATTTTTACCGTTTCCAATCGCTGGTATGCATCCCAGTTCATTTCTGATGAAAGTCGCCTTTGATTTTGAGCCGCTTCACCCATGAGCACATTTTCTAAGTCTTCCATTAATACTTCATAAGGGATGTTCAACGTGCGGAATAAGCTTTTTATTGTAGGTGTCTGTTCTGGACAAACTATAAGATCAGTTGGATTGTTTTTGACAGGAGGTGTTAAGAAGTCAAGCGTATTCGTTAAGAATATTCCATTTAGAGTATTATAGCTGCGAACGCTAGTAAGGTTGACCCTCAATACTTGAAAACTACAATACAGATATGCGTGGTCTTCAAGAAAATGTTTTAAGAGAGAAATTTCTTGCAAAATTTTTATATTACCCTTCATAAGATTTTCGCCCTGCTCTCAAAGAAGAGAAAAGACATGCCAACGTAGGCAAAACCAATGCTACAGGATTTTGTTCGGCTGTCAGCCCATCGATGTCGAGTAAACGTTCCATTATTGATGGTATTCTCCTTCAACACCTCCTTAACTTCCAGCTCCCAGATTTCTTGTGATTGGAAGCTACCTTCCAAAATACTACTTTTGGTTCTCTTTTTTCGCGCAATAGCTTGTCTCCGTATGTCGACACACACCAATGCATAATGCATGCTGACTAATTACGTAATTATACAAGAAAGCAGATGTAAACTGCTTGAACGAAGCAAGAAGACGACCGTGCTAGTCAATTCTAGTGCATTGTTGTGAGTTCAGGTACAACCAATTTTCGATGAGTGCAGGTGTAAGAACCCATTCTTGTTGATGCCCGGTCAATATTCTTGCAAACATTATCACTTTCAGGGTTATGTAGCTATTAAATTGCTGCCCATTTTGACCGGCTTTTGTCTGAAGCAACAAGATGACAACTAGGTAAATCTATTTTAATGTTGTGCGGATAATATCATGATCAAGCTCATTGTAATGAGGAAAATTAGTGCGATATGACTGCATTACTTTATTCATTTAAGATTAGCAAAATGGCCAATTATAGGACGCATAAATCTGTCTCTATTAAGCATCTTCTCCCGTATTCGTAATCAGAATCCCTCTGACTGAGCCATATTCTAACTTGAAGAGCAATAACATGAGTGCTCCAATTTTTTTAGGGAAAATGAAAATTTTCAACTTCAGGGATTTAGGTGTGCAAACCGTTATCGCATGTGATGAAAATAGTTTTCGGAACGTCTGCCGCAACCACATAGGTCAACCTTGTTTCCCTTTTTTATTTCAAAGCATTTACTCCTACTGCCAGCCAGCACTTTGAATATAGGACGTACTACATTCTTTTACCAATCGTTGTTTGAATGTCCTTTGGATTCATGACCAAAAATCACAGTTTTAGCTCTAAACATAATAACAATAAAGAAGACCTTTAACCTTTGCATTGTCTGCGAGGGACTGACCTCAGTGATCAACTCAGAAACTTGTTAGCAATTAACAACACCCCTTGTGCAATAAAAAATATCCGTATTTGACAAACAAAATCACAGGCGCATGTATATGATATAATTTTTTCCTTCGTTTTAAGCGCCAAATATGTCATAAATTCATGCGAGAATATTTGCAAAACAAGCTGGCAAATGGTTGGTACAGCTATGCACATCTTCTTTTGCAAAGAAATACAATGAACTGGCTGGATTTTGATATGGAAGGGAAAGAAAAATGGATTAATTTTGACGAATCGCACTTGGTAGTATTACAAAACAACACTCTGATATGATACAAGTCAGATACTACACCAGTTCATGAATGAGTTGTTATCTTGAACAGGAGCAGAATGATAACGGTACTCAAATAGCTAAGGAATTCCTTCTCCAGCATTACTACAAAACATGAATGCTATTTTTCGACATGCAATGAAATGTTCGTTTTTTTAATCCCATAAATTACTTCTTGTTTGTGTGTAAAACTATCCATTTCATTCGAAAGAACATGCTGAGTATTCAAGAATCATAAAGCAAAGGTTTCTGTTTTATGTGTCAACGTCCAAACGGCTTTTTGTGGACATTGTCTCCCCGTTCCACAAATCACTGGTGCCTTGCCACTATATCAAAAGAATTAACTCATCTTAAAGCCTGTTTTGGAATGAAATTATATATTATTCTAAAAAGCGTGCTGATGATGGTTATTCCTATCGGCTTTGCTCAATTGCCATTAACGTTTAAAAAAATAATGGTTGCCTTATTTTTCTTAATACTATGCTCTGTTCTCATTTGCTCTTAATCGCAAAACTTCATGTCATCTTCATCAATGACTAACAACGAGATATTTTAAAATGTTTACACTATGCTCGCATGCCTTGTAGTTGGAGAACTTTTTTATTTTGGGTAGTTGGTTGCTCGAATCTCTGAATCTGTGGTAATGATCATTTCATATCATTATCTTGAACGCGCAAACATCCAGTCACAATATCACTGTTGACCATTTTTAACGAAATGTCAACGGAGGATAATACGCATTTGTGTCTCACATGTACAATATGCAGTACCATTTCAAGGATCAAATTTGTATCGTTCCAAGCAATCGTTTCAGCATTATCTAATCAAACGAACCTGTCAATACGTCCGTAATGCACATCTGGGCGCACTCAAAGACAGCTTCTGATGATGACTTTTACTCTTTTTCAAGAAAAAGCTGCAAGAAATTCATTATGAATTTTTTAAAGGAATTGCGTATCACATGAAGAAAGCAGTGAGTCTCAGTTGTGACTTGTGACTGTCCAGTTGTAGTGTGCGCATATCTGCTGGATATTTGTTAAGATAACTGGATAGCCCTTGAGGAAAATGAAACAGTACGTTTCCGTTAGTACTCTAACTGTTGGTGTGCTGACATTGGCAGCATCAGTCTTGATAGGATATTTTGTGGTACCGTATAAAGTGAGAGAAAGTGTGATACAGGTATAGTCAAGTGACACTTTTTTGTATGCATAATTGCAAAAGGTTGATTCTAAAAAACATTTTGATTCATATGTGTAAAGAAATCAAGAATCGAAGATGGAAACGAGAGATTTCAGAAGTGGGAGACCATTCCCATACCACTCTTTCAAAAACTTTTTGTGTTCAATGTGACAAATGGGGAGGAAGTAATGAAAGGTTCCAAGCCGATTTTACAGGAGGTCGGGCCTTACGTTTATCAGTAAGTATAAAACCTCAATACCATTGCTGCAAAATCAAACGAGATTGGAGGAACTTAACTGAACACGAAAAATGTAAAAACCTTTATTGAATGAAACTACTTCCATGCAAAAAACTCTGCAATGGTGTAACATGTTGAATTTCATGTGGAAAAAGGCTGGTCTGGGTGTCCCAGGAGTGGGGATCTTTTCAGAAAACTTTGTATTAACTTATGATGTACTACAAATTAATTTCGTTAAAGGATATCGACGCTCAAGGAATCGTTTAGCCAGACAGGTAGAATCATCCATCCGACAAAAACCTTGAACTGATCGGTGGAAGACAAGCATGTAATAAGGGCCATATGGATCGTATCAGGGAAATATCCCGTTGACAGCGCAGTGACCTTGTCACAAACCCATTTGCAATAGATAGCAAAGCTCAAAAACTGATTTCTGTCTTACAATTACAAACAAACATATAGAAAGTGGCTGTAATTTTTAATTCAATATAGATTTTTTTTCGAAATAAAATCATGTAACAATGTCCATATCAGCAGGAATGCATCAGGAATGTATCTATTTAGTACCTAAACATTTCGCAGAAATAAATTTGAATAAATTAATTCAAAGGTCATTTTTCAATTCACGTTTTCGCTTCTATTCTATAGGCAAAAGCGGAAAAAATTCGATATCGTATTCAATACCGAAAACGAGACTATCTTCTATAAAGAAAGAACCCATTATTTCTTCCGCCCTGATCTCTCAAATGGTTCTGAAACTGACACTATTACATTTGTTAATCTTCCCTTCGTGGTAAACTATTTATGTTATCTAAAAAACACTTAATATAAATAAAGTATAAGCTATGTGTAACAAATGCGTTTGCTCTTGAAGATAGCCGCACTGAAGGGTTTGTCGATGGGTCCATCCGTTTCATATCTGATATCAGAAGTTTTGAAAAAATACTCGGAACAAATGTATGTGAACCTTACAGTAAATGAGCTCTTCTTTGGTGGCCGTTACATGCCTTACGTGAAGGAACTTTCGGAGTTCCGTGGAGAAGACATTCTTCCAAATAATACCTTTGGACTATTCTATGGGGTATGTCACTTTACAGCATGCATAAATTTTTATTTCTAATTACAATATTGATTGCAACAGTAATCTGTCATGTTCATAGAGAAACGGTTCTGACGCAGGACGTTTCGAAATTTATTCTGGAGTGCAGGACACAGAAAAGTTTGGTCAGGTAGTGTCTTGGAATGGAAAGACAAAGATGGATTGGTGGGATGATGAATATTGCAACCGTATTAATGGAAGCGATGGAGGTGTATTTCATCCATTCGTTACCAAAGAGCGTGTCTTCTACATGTTCATTCCAGGGCTTTGTAAATCCTTCCGTTTTACATTTGAATCGGAAGGAAACTACGTAAAAGGAGTGCCTGTGCTTAAGTACTCTATAGATTCTACCTTTCTTCAAAGCCCGCGAACAAATCCAGACAATGCTTGTTATTGTGTGAACCCCGGTGAAGATCTCGAAAACTGTCCAGAGGATGGCGTTTTCTTTCTTTCCGGTTGCGGAAAAGGTGCTCGTCAAAAATATTTTAGTACTAAGGGAAATAGGATATCTGAAATAAATCCTAGTATTTTATAATCGTTTATGATAAATGATTTTTTCTTTAGAGGGAATGGTTTTATCCCAACCCCATTTTTATCAAGGATCTCAGAGTTTTATAAATCAGTCTATTGGTCTCCAACCAAGCAAGGAACTGCATGAAATGGCTCTTAACGTAGAACCGGTAATACCAATCAAACTTTTATGTTACAAGTCGAATATGCATGGAAGAATTTCTTTTAATATTGAATTTACCTTTTCTTCAGTATACTGCTGCCCCCGCTCGTATTAGTATGAGGTTTCAAATGAATGTTCAGATAAAGCGTAATAAATACTATAAATCTTTGAAGAAAGCGCCTAATATGATTCATCCCTTATTTTGGGTTGACCAAGTGAGAAAATTCATATTTTAAATATGGTCAGGTCAAAGTTGTTGTAAATCTTGAGTATATAAATGTTTTATCGTGTCTGTTTTAGACTGTAGAACTTCCAGACGATGCAGCGGCCATGATGCGAGAGAAATTGTATGGCACAATAAACATTGTGAATACAATTACTCAGGGTGGAGTGATTATCGGGTGTGCTCTCATTATATTTTCACCACTGTTGTTCTTCTACTGCTCAAGGAAAAACAATGAAGACAAAATTGGCAAGTTGACATGTAGTTTCGTGGTACACTTAATTTTCAATGGTAAAATAGTTATTTTATTCTGTTTACAGAAGGTGTTTCATATCACGCCCAGGGGACTCTCAACGGAAAGATAATCTTTCCCAAATCGAATAGAAACGATACCTCGAGTAAACCAAACGGTTTCCTTCAAATAGAAAAGCTTGAATCTGTGCAAGAAAAGAACCCATTGCTCAAACAAAACGGTTTCTTATCAGACGATAAGTCATCAACCATAAATGAAGACAGATCGAAACAAGAAAATGCAATCAATAGCTCATCTGAGAATGTGTTACAACATCACATCCCAGAAATTCAAGGTTATCTCGAAAACCCACCCGATAGCCGTCTGATGTCTTTTCCATCATCAAACGATTACTGTAACACGCTTGCTGCGGAAGAAAATAATACTCATAGACAACTTATAGATGCTGTATCATCTTACGAAAACTTGGGAGACTGAGATAAAAGCTTCCGCCTGATCATCATAGATCACCATACCTAATCGGAAATGTAGTATCGCCTTTCTATACTTTTTTTACAATCGTACAATCTTATGAAAACCATATTACACAAACGGTTACATATCTTTGGCAGCACACTAAATAGTTTAATGTAGCAAATGTTACTAGTTATATTGAAAAATATATGATTTTATGTGTTCTTAATTATTCTTACTTTTGGTAATAGGCCTGCTTTCATTTTTACTCAGTCAGTAGTGTTTACATAAAAAATATGTCTACCTACATAAATGCATAATAGGACATTAAGAAAATTTATAAGTCAAAATTCTCTGTTTGACCAGAAGTGTGCGTTGAATTTCAGTCGACAGGAATGTATCATACATCATCGACAAGCATACACACACCCTTTCCTCGTTTTGACAATTTGTACTTATTAAGCAATGAAACGATACTTACAACTTACCAGACAAAGTAATGAAGTTTTAACATCGTGGACGCAGTTTTCATTTCAGAGCCTTTAATTTTACAGCCAGTCTATTCACTTTGTGACCTTGAATCGGTTATCAAAGAAGCGTTTTTGTGATAAAAGTCTAATAAAATTCCAGGATGATGCATTCAATATGCATTCCGTGTACTTATGAAGGATGTACAGAATGCTGTGCCATCAAGCACCAATTTTTTTAAATTAAAGCTATTATCATATAATTTATTCTTAAATATCGTCGAATCAGTTTCAAAAGAGAGCTCTTTGTTCTCCCTACCCTACTGTGAGCTTTGGAAAATGCTTGTGATTCAAGATAAGATGTTGGTCTAGAGAACAGATTACGGGAACTACAGATTTAGGATTTAGTACACCCTTTGCTTTCATTTGCATCAATCTAAGTTTGAAGAATTTTCGTTTTTGATATCGGGCAAATAGCATCTACGCGTTTCTGAGTGCATTAAAAAAACTACAATTGGGCTTAACCTCAGTAAAACTGTTTTTTGAAGCTACCACTTTGTGGAGTGATTGACAGATATGCATCAGATGTATCAAACATCTATTGGTTTTTCTAGCTCTGTACACTTTTCCATACCGTTGTCTGCCATGTTAAATTCACCTACAAAGGTAGCGGTTAAACAAACTTATGAATATTGTTCAATATGATACGCGACCTAACGATGTCGCGTCGTGGATTTTCTCAAAAAGCTACCAGCTACCAGATCTGAATTTCATATGTTTTGACATGTTGTTGTATGGTAAATGAGCACATTAACGGAGTGAACAGCAGCGTATATTTTCTTACATGCAATGCAATCTAACATGTTAACATCTGCCGTGATGTCGTAATTTACATTTCCAGCTTAACAGCTATTGAAACTCTCTTTTTTTCTCGACCCTAGCTAAATATTCGTTAAATTTTAGATGCAAATCCGAGACATCTACTATGTAGTACGATTTTTAAAACATTCTCCAGTCCATCATTCAAGCTTTTATTTTTGCATACCGAATGAATGATCGGGAACGTGACAGTGTAAAATGTAAAAAAATACAGAAAAGCTCTTTCTTAGATGTCATTCACATTTTAAAGTTTTATCACCATCCAATCCGCTGAACAAACACTACACAGTGGTTTTTCTCTCTCCCTGTCTGTCCCCATTCCGAAGATAATTTTTCTATCTGAAAACATTGGAAGTGTACAGATTCTCGTTTCTACATCCTCCATGTCTACGGACGTACGTGCTCTCTGTATACAATAAACCTATTATTATTATTAGAGTCGGGGAAACACATTGGGAGAGGCTCTTCCAAATATATCGTACGATATGGTTACAATCTATCGAACTATTTTACACGGATCCCTATGTTTTGTCTGCTTGCCAGTTACCAAAGTGCGTTGGCTCTTGTCATCTCGCCCTATACTTCTAAGTGCAAATGTGTACGGTTTTTTATGTATCTTTTGCCCTGCTTGAAACTCGGCTGAGTTGCGTACTATGTTTCACCGTTTTCCTGAGCACACGATTTGTTCATGAAAAAACATCCGTTTTTCTTTCAACCAACTCATTCCCTTCCTACTTCCATCTACCACTCGTACGCACAGTAATATGAAGTGTATTTTTTAAACCTTCCATGTATCCATCACACTTCATTCTCACTAGAAATAGTATTGCTGTTGAACTTTGAGCCGAATATTTTGGTTGTACTATTTTTAGGTACCCTCATCCAGTCCGTATTATGTACAAATCATTTTCCAAGAGAAGAACTTGCATGAATGCACAAGTCAATAGGTAGTTGAAGCAAGATACACGTAAACTGTCAACAGACAAAAGTTTCTGCGCATAGCCATGTAATTTTGCAGTGTAAATTCTAATTTCATTTCAAATTTAACGTACCTATTTATTCAAGAAAGGAGAGTTAGAAAGAACATCCACACCATCGCCACCATAAATTCAGCATATGGACACTAACATCTAAAGGAAATTTAAGGTAAGTTTACATTTTCATGAAGTTTTGTGGATCTATTTGTTTGCTTACAAGTTAGTATGTCAATGTAGTACGGTTACATTAACTTCTTTTAAAGCTTTCAATAGCATAATGTTTATCAAAGTAAAATCATTAAAAAGTAAATTAGGCCGATTTCGAAAAGCTTGAAGAGATAAACTCATTGGTCAACGTTTGTGTAATAAAACCCGAGATTTAGCAGTAAGTAAATGAGCCAACAGCCAACTAGCAGCAGTCTAGAAATAGACAGGCATTTTCCTGAGATCTCAAGTCAGCAGAGAAACGAGCACGTTGCGTATAAACACAACGCGTGACGCGACGGTCGTGTGTAGCACAGACTTCGAAGTTCGAGTTTTGTCTATGTCATAGAAGTAGAAAGCTTCAGATTCTGTACAATGTCCACTGGCAGCATGCCTACCTGTCTGGGAGAAAACTAGCTGATAGATTATGTTTAGAAAGAAGCTTTAAAAAGTAATAGTTTAGGAAACTTTGATTTGTCCTCCTTGTAATATACACACGACAAGACCTTTAAATACATCCAGTCGGCAAGTAAAAAAAAAGTTTGCAGAAAATAAAGTACATAGAACGTTTCTGTTGAAAGCCATCTGTCAGATGTCAAAGTGTCAAAGTTTATTTTCTGAAAGCAGGTAATTGTGAAATGTGAGTGGTGAGTGTGGTCGTAATATGAGTAATAGTTTAATAATCTTGAAAATATCTTTCCCAGGGTCCACATTGCTGGCGTCAGCCATCTTAAAAATAACATCTTCAAAGAACGTTTGCTCAACCGGCAGTATTTTAATTCTCGCTCAAACCTGCACTGAGAGAGAAGATAAAGTGTTTGTGGAATGACTCAAAACCTAAGTGTAAAGTACGGTAGTTTAGATAAGTTACCGTGGTCTGGACAATAATAAAGTGAGAGAGTGTGATCAAGAGCATCACTTGACGATTCCTGAGTCTGAGTCTACTTTACTACAAGTTGAGTTGCGAGGCATCTAGTCAGTCAGTTCCTAGTCGTGAGTGATCGCGGAAAGAAAGAGAAAGTGGAAAGCTCTAGCGCGTGTTGAGTCGAGTTGAAATCCAAGCGTGGTTCCGTTAACCCAGGAAAGAATCTCCGTGAAACCTATAGTGCCAGGATGTCTTCGAAATTGTCGATAGGACTGTTAGGAGTGGGCGTACTTCTGGCAGCCGGGTCACTTATATTTGGATGGTTCGCGTTCCCAGCAATCATTCATGGAAAAATTTCTCAGGTATGTCTTGATTAACTACGCTGGAATTTATGTACGCATACAACATTTGCTATAAAATTAATCTCTTAATTACTGACATAAAATGGATGAAAACCACTCCGAGAATAAACGTGCTGATTGTTTGTGCGACATTTTACAAGGACAACGTTTTAAATAGGACAGTGTTAATAAATAACCAAAGTCAGTCATTTGAGAGGAAAAAATGACGGATTTACCTACTCATGCAATGATTTTCTTTAATGCATTCGACTTAGGCATTTTTGTGAAGCCTTGAAAACGACCTGTCAGTTGAGGTAGTTTGGTGAAATAGTAAAGACGTGAGACTATGATTGATACTGATAACATGATAGTTTGCCCTTGCCCACCATGGGTATCGGCATTGTGAAGCCAACCACGTGGATCTATTTTACACTGATGCAAAGGATTTACTTGGCTCACAGGTTAACGTTGTTGATGATAACCATTTCATACTGTTGATTGTAATTTGATATGGGTCTGTTCAATGGAGATTTCTATCAAAATAAAAACATAATATAGCTGGCTAAAGTTTAACATTTCAACAGCAACATCGGCAATCATAATTCCAAATTCCATGTGTACTTATCTTCGGACTTTGCACACTATGTATGCTTTCCGTAAACTGCACTTGTTTTTATCAATTCAACATGACACATAAGAGTTGAATAAAGGACTTTAATTGCATTCGTTTCCGTTCTTAGAATCGCTCGATGATAAATCAAAAAAAGTCAACATAGTGCTCGAAGGAAGAGAAATTTCTTCGTTCATCGCTAGGATTCAGAACCTTCGCGTTATGTTTTTCTCTTATTAATTACTCATTTCTTGGCTAATCGCATGCGAAGCGATGTTCACGTTTCATTATCTTTTTGCTTAGTCATCATTTTGTTTTGTTTAAGAGGAAAATGAAATATGATGCCATCGCAGAAAGTTTTATCAAGGCTTGGAAATACGGAAGACTCCTAAGGATGCTGGAAGAAAAACTTCAGTCATTCATGGTCACTATCCCAGTCGTTGTTAATGTGTGGTGTGATTCGTATTTGAGAAGCGTATTTTCTATGCATCGTTTAGTTTTTCGATATCCATTTGTTCAGCACATTTTTATAACGACCACTAAACTTATTTTCACAATTGGCCTTCTCAATTATTTGTCACCTCATATTAATTTCTGCCTTACAAAGTGAAGATGCCAAAATTCCATACTCTTTTCAAAAATATGTGTAGGTATTCAAATGATAAAACTGGATTTGTTAGATGCATTGAAATGGGGTCATTGTGATCAGTTTAGAACCGAATCCTTCAATTACACAGTGAAGTGGAACTATTATGTTATGAGTATTGAATGAACACATAGCTTTAGGTTTTTTTATGATGACAATGACGGTGTCTTTGACCCTTTCGAGCTGTAAACTTCGATACGTGGAAATAGACTTATCACAAAGGAATAATAAAAAGGTGTAATGTCACACGCAAACCAACTGTATTAATGATAAATTAGGAACCGGCAGACATGATCTACTACGTTGTACACACCTCCAACATTCTGACTCCGGATTGGGTAGAAAGATCACGCGATGATATTTCTCGCAAATGTACACTTGCACATTTATCTCCCGCTTCCATCAAAGCGGAATCGATTTTGTTTTGTATAGCTAGAAAAATATTTTACTGGAGCCCACTACATCCTGTCCGCAGAATTCTTTGAAACCATGCTTGTATGGTTCTTGTGGAAGCTAACAAGCACACTGCGCTGGAACTTTAGTTCTACGCCTGCATGTTCGCCTCGCTTCTTCTCTTTATACGCATGGAATTTTTCCATGAGCATTCTTGATACCTGGTAAATTCCTCACTTTTTGCTTGTAATAAACAAGGCGAAAGTTACGTAGGTAGACAGGAAGTCAATTAATTGGAGAGGTTGTACATGGATTAATTTTTGGCAACGCTTTCATGAAAACTTAAGACTTAACAAAGGCTGTATTTGATACATCCATCCGACCCTGATCCGTTCTGTGGACACACTGGCTTCATCATATTTTTGTATTAATAACTAAAGAGAAAGCAAACTGTTCTAATGTCCTACTCTGTAGTAAAATTTGACGCAGTAAATTCCATGTCTATGTGCGTTTTATCGAAAAGGTTTTAGAAACTAACAATTTAATACCGCTGTAACATGAACATGAAACAAATGTTTTTGTTTGAATCGCTCGGGTAGACTACTATAGTGTGCCAGCGTGCCTCCAGTAAGGCAAAGCCGGCGATGTATAACGAATTTTAGAGTAACGATTATAGTAGGCAAGCATTTTAGTGTCTAGTTTATCTTGAGAACAATGTTATTTCACTTCATATTTTCTACGTTTGTATTACTTTGTAAGTAGTACGTGCCTTGCACACTCATTGTCAAACTTTGTAAACATGCTCTTGATTGTAGAATACAACCTACACCAGTACGGGTATATTTCAAGGCATAAAGCTTTAAAAATTGATGTTTAATTCAGTGGAGAAATCAGATGACATCAAATTGATGAGCTATTCCCGAATCCATTAGGGATAAAGAGATTGTTTGTTTTAGTTGTTTGGTTCTGGTTTGAAATCTAAGCATTGCGAACTGTTATCCTGCTTCAGATGCTTTCTCTGCATTCCATCTTGGTCAGGCAAAGTAGTAACCTGCACATAAAACGGATCGGTGTTTGGTTTTGTTCTGACCAGATCTGTTTAACGTATTCATTTTTAAACTTGAAGCTAGTAATCACTTAGGCATGCTCTGTATTAACATTAATGTGTTTGTTTATACTATCCATCACTTTCCATATAATAAAAGGAACCTTCATTTTAAAAGCCTTTTATATTCACTGAGCGTGCTCCATCATCGATTAGATTTACACGTCAAAGCCTCAATCGTAATTTGTAACAAATTATCTAAAAACATACATATAGGTATAGCTGCTGTATTCAAGATGTTTTTGAGACGTTCAACATGGCTAAAGAATTTCAAGGTCTTCTTTATGAATATATGTTACATAATTTACTTTTTCATTTCTGCAATTTCAGCAAATCCGACTTGTTGAAGGAGGTGACACGTGGAAAAAATGGGAAAACATTCCAATCCCAATTTTTATGAAGGTCTATATTTTTAACATTACCAATCCATGGGAGGTTCAATTTAAAGGAGCAAAGCCAATCGTTCAAGAACTTGGTCCTTATGTTTATCAGTAAGTGCATGTCTAAACAGCAAACTCCATGAATACATAAAAGATACATACGTCTAATTCACAACTTTTTTGGTTGATTCATCAGACAAAAGCGAGTGAAGACTGACATTAGAGTTGACGAAGAATCCGACACCGTGTTCTACAAACAGCCAATCTACTACAGCTTCCGTCCAGACATGACCAATGGATCTCTCGACGATCCTTTATCGATTGTCAATCTTCCTTATGTTGTAAGGGTTTTGGTTTGATAGGATGTTGTAGATCATCTAATGAACTTATTGATGACGATGTATTCTCACAGGGCTTGATAGCGAAGGCAACCAGGGAAGGTGGTATGGCTAGGTCAATAATGCAAGATATGTTCCACGGAGAGTTCGCAGACGTTCAACCCTTCACAAATATTACTGTAGACGAATTTCTTTTCAAAGGCAAGTATCTCTCTTACATCGCACATCTCTCGGATTTGAAGAATGAGGTTCTAATGCCTGATAACACTTTCGGAATTTATTACAATGTAAGATTAGCAAATAATACGACATAAACACTAGTTATATTACAGAAATCACTGTATGGACGGAATGATCTGTGTTTAGAAAAACGGAACGAATAAGGACTTGATGGAGGTATACTCAGGGGTCCAAGACTCCTCCAAGTTTGGAGTTATCCGAAGCTGGAACAATCAACCTAATTTAACTTTCTGGAACGACAATAAGTACTGTAACATGATTAATGGAAGCGATGGAGCATTGTTTCCTCCTTTCGTAACCAAGGACAGGGTGCTACCCATCTTTAGTGCGGATTTGTGCAGGTCGTTGTATTTAACTTATAACGGCGATACCGAAATCCATGGACTACAAGGGTACCGTTTTACACTACCTGAAGCCATATTGGAAGATCCACGGAAAAGTGAAGAAAACGAGTGTTTTTGCACCTACCGCGGGGATGACAAAATGAAATACTGTCCACAGCGAGGGGCTTACCAATTGGAATCTTGCCGCAAAGGTATTTTAAATTATCATCAGTTAAATCCTCCACCATTCAAAATTTAAAATTGGTGATATTACTACTTAGGTGTGCCTCTGGTTGTGTCACTTCCTCATTTTCTTGATGGAGCCGAAGAGATGCGTAACTTAACCGTAGGCTTGAATCCAGTTAGGGATCTTCATGAAACAGTGATCTCGTTGGAACCTGTAAGACGTAATTTTTTCCTTAATCACACTAACTTTCATATTTTCATGCATTCAGAAAATAATGAAATGTTTTACCAAATTATTTTCCCTTATTATATAGAATACCGGAGTACTTCTCCAGGCCCATAAACGGATTCAGATGAATATTGAGCTTAGACCAACAAAACAGTTCAAACCGATGAAAAAGGTCCCCGAAATGATACTACCCATCTTCTGGGTAGATGAAGTAAGCGGCCTGACATGTTTTTTAAAAATTACGTAAAACGCTATTATAACCATTGTCGTTTCCATTACAGTCCGCTCAACTTACGGAAGAAAGTGCTGATCGAATCAAATCAAAGCTGGTCAAACCTCAAAAGATTGTTGGAACTGCTATGTGGGTACTTTTCGCTATTGGAGGCGTACTCATTGTCCTTGGCTTGGTGAATGTGATTCGGACCAGTAGGCAAGATCGTTCCAAAATGTTAGACGGTCACAAATAGATTCTAGAAAAAACGAACTTACAACGCGCTTGAGAAGTTGAGACCAATAATTAGCGTTTATAGTGAAACACGTTACATCGTGTGCAGCAAATATTGACAGACTATTGAGAAATTTATTTTTACATTTTATGTTAATTGTGCCATTCGTGGAGCACTTCGCATTTAAAATCAACAAAACGGTTTTGTTTTAGCAATAATTATTAGCTTATTATCAATTTATTACAATTGGTGCAAGTTACGATTTATTCTGTACACAGCATGTCATTTTATGGTCTCTTTGTGTGTGGTTTGCCAGATGCACTAACATCCTCCTCTAAAACGGTAACTGTCGGCTCAGAGAAAAACGTAAACTTGACAGCCAGTTCTGTGATATGTGTATTAACTCATCACAGTTTTGTTTCTTGTGGCAATAATGTAAATTTATTTTAATTTTAAGATTCAAATGAACATGTTTGATTTGTAGTCTTATATCCAGTCAAAAATGTTACCACACATCTCATGCTATTCTTGTTATTGTTATACTACATATATAGCGTGTTATGTATCTCAGCTCTGAGCGCTCTAAAAATATTTTGAAAGTAAGTCTGTTGTTAACAACATTGCTCATGCAATATACACAAAGTCATCCTACCAAATAGTAACTTGCAAAACTGTTTCCTGTGCCAAAACAATGAAAAAGCACTTCGTAAAGATGTGCAACTGCTTTTTACATAGTCATTTACGAATTTATTAGTCTTGAAAAATTCAGTCGGAATAAAATGTTATTGATTATTTGAAACTGTTCTGGTGCCGCTTAGTTATTGGATTTTTTTGTATTTTCGTCAACCCTAACTTCAATGACTTCCATGCCACTGCACTGGTTTTGCCAGAAACCCACTCAAAGTCCAAAAGACCTATTATTCTATGCGAAAAAGTTCTTTTTGGACGAACTTGCAACAAGTAATTCATGTCATCATATATTTTAAAACTTGAATTTGGACTTTGACTTCGCCTTATCGAAAATGGGAAAACTACACTAAATCTTACTAACGCAGCCCCACAAACTGTAGTGTGAAAAGGTTCATCGTTCTGATACATCAATTTTCCATCCATGTAACACTGGCCGTACTGTTTTGCTTCATTGCTTATTTTCGGAGAAGCGTTTCACTTAAGATAAAAATATAAATGAGAAACGCGTTTCATCCTACCTTACATAAAGTCTGTAGCATTCCTCAGTATAGTTATGTCTCGAGATTGAATGTCTCCATTTCACAGTACACATCACATACAAAGTGATTAATCTTATGTCTGGCCTTGATTTGTTTGATTAATGATTCATTTTTAGTTTACCGTGTCAGGATGTAAGGAACATTTTGAGGTAATTAAAAATTAAACTATAAACTGAACAAACTTATTCTTTATAGCTTAACTGAGCTCATAAATCTGAAGAGTACATTTTGTAATTTTATAAAGCGAATCCGAAATGCAGAAACTCATGGAAATGCAAAACGAACATACAGCTAAATTCAACCTTATCTTGGTTTAAATTGTATTTCGCAATAGGTCAACATAAGTTTTCAAATACTCATTTCAGCTAACGTGTTCCCATCATAGATGACATGAAGTATTAGTTGTATGTCATGTCAATCAAAGTTAATTTAAATTTTGAATATTATTATGTTTAGTCATTCCGTTAAGGAATTCTGAGTAGTACCCGATATAAAGTTACTCGTCTTTGAATAACTAATAAGAATTTGTCATCACCATATCTAACCCCAGTGGGAACCGTAAATATCTCGGGGTGATTGAGTAGGAATGTCAAATGTGGGCTTTTCACGAAACACTGTTAATAAGATGTGACTGTGTAATAAAGCTTTTAACTAATTGTCAATTGTGAGTACTGTAATTTATTGCAATTATTGAATTAAACATAGCCCGAACCTATCTAAATTTCGGTACTTCAAATTTATTTTGAACCCACTACAACATTACTTTGAACCGCACTAAGAAATACCCAAGATGATCTTGTTTTTTCAGCATAGATACGTACCTGAACAGCCTGGATAAGAACTTTGCTCATACTCTCAAATGATGAAAATGGGGGCCGGCGACGGGAATGCCTAACTAACTCATCCATAAACTAACTGCATAATGGTTACATGACTACATTTTTTATAACTAATGATGTGTACGAACTCAAGTTCAAGTTACCACCCTGGGCTTCTTCATCAGTGTCATGAACCTGCTGGAGACGTATCGACACTTAACTATGCATGCAACAACATCACCATCATCTATCTATATCAATTTGTTACTCGTAAAAATAGTTACTCCAGTCAACATCGTCGTCGTCTTGAATTTCGTACATGGTGTGACCTTATTTCACGTACACCTGTCGCAACGTGTTATGGAAAAGACGCCAGTCATGGGTGATAACGGCTATGCTTCGTGACTATAAGTTCTGGAAATGTAAAAGAAATAATATTTTAAACTCTGATTATTAAAACCTTCGGCTGATACGCAAGTGGGCAGGCATCGGGAATAATTTGATCAGATTTTAAAATTTTGGAAAGATTGTGATACAATATGCAGATTTCGAAAATTGTTTTGGGCTTTGGAGTTGCTCTTGCTGTAATAGCAGTAGGCGTGGGACTAGTGGCATTCCCGGAACTGATAAAACACAAGATAAGATCGGTATGAAAAATAATGACCATGCATTAAACTATAAAATCTCTATTTCTTGAGCTAACATATAATATGATCGTGCGAATCTCTCTCTACAGCAAATTCGCTTAGAGGAAGGGGGCGATTTGTTCCAGAGATGGGTGGACATTCCAGTCCCCATTTTCATGAAAGTTTACTTTTTTAATGTTACAAATCCAGAGGAAGTGATAATAGGTCAAAAGCCTGTACTAGTTGAAATAGGGCCATACGTCTATCAGTAAAGTCAAATACACTCCTACTAATCCAAAACTTATACTGATCTGAGCTGACAGCTTAAAATATCGTATGAATCTAGACAAAAACGACAAAGGATTGTGGAGAACATTGACATAGACGCAGATACTATTGACTTCCGTCCCAAAATTACATACTTTTTTAGAGAAGATATGTCAGCAGGACCAGAAGATGATGTGATTACAACATTAAACATACCTTTTGTGGTACGTTTAGGCTTCTAAATAATTTGAAAAAGCTCATTTTTTCTGGATTATACTCATATTACTTCACAAAATTGTTTTAAACAATGTTTTCATACCTTTCCTCCCTTACGGTATAGAGCGCTGCAACTAGCGCCGCAGGAATGTCTGTCATTGCAAGAACCTTAGTACGTGACATAATACTTTCATATGAAAATGACGTTTTTATGCAACGGACTGTACGGGAGCTTCTTTTCAAAGGGTTCTATGTTCCAATGATGAAGGACCTTGGTGACATGAAAGGATCTGAAATTTTACCAAACAATACCTTTGGTATTTTCTATGGGGTAAGGGCGTACATACTTCTGGTCTGCACTAGTAATGTGTCTTCACAAGGTTTGTACATATCTTCTAGAAAAACGCAACCGCTGGTGACCTTTTCAAAATCTACTCAGGAGTAAAGGACAGCACTGTATTTGGAAGTACTCTGTCATGGAATGGAATTGAAAAGCTAGACTTTTGGCAATACAATGAGTTTTGCAACATGATAAATGGAAGCGATGGAAGCGTCTTTCCACCATTCGTAACAAGAGACAGAATTCTTCGAATTTTCAGTCCTGATATGTGTCGCTCCATTTACATGACTTATTTGGAGGACGTCGAGGTGTTAGGCGTTCCAGGGTTTCGGTTTATTAGCCCAAAGGATTTACTTGAAGATCCCAGAATCAATCCTGAAAACGTATGCTTTTGTGAACGGGACGATGAAGAGGATGATTTAAGCCACTGTACCAAAGCAGGAGTCTTTTCTATTTCTCCTTGTAAAAAAGGTATTATATTATAACTGATTTCTTGATATTTTAGGGTACCGGATAAGTGTAATAAAACACGATACCGTTTTATGCTTTCATTTATCAAACCAGGTGCACCAGTGGTTATATCATGGCCACATTTCTTCGATGGAGATGAATCCTATGTAGAACAATCCATAGGACTAGAACCGAACAGGGATAAGCATGAAACGTTCATTGTCCTAGAGCCGGTATTATTTTACCATAAAATATAAAACGCACATAATTTTATGACACCTACGCAATAAAGTTAGTAACCTCAATTTTGTAGAATACTGGATCCCTCATAAAGGCAAGCAAGAGGTTCCAAATAAATATTCAGTTTCAACCTATTAAATTGTTTAAATCACTGAAGAAAGTACCAAAAATGATGATGCCCATTTTGTGGGTGGACGAGGTAAGGGATTTCAGTTTTTTAGAGGAATTACTTGTAGGCACTTGTAAAATATTGGGACAACTCTTATGTGGTAATGCAGCATTGAAGCATGTATTTTTACATTCCATTCTAGTCTGTCCAGCTTAACGAAGGTAATGCAGCTATGATAAACAACAAGTTGATGCGACCAATGGCAATAGGAGCGATTGGAACATGGTCTCTGCTGGGAACAGGGCTGCTACTTGCTCTAATCGGTTCTCTTCTAGTCTGTAGAGATAGCAAAAAATCTCAATCGTACAAAGCACATGGCAGTCAAAAGGAATAAACCGTTTGAGTTCAAAGTAGGCATTAATTCAACAAGTTTGATTTTTTTATGTAAATTACGACATTGGTAAAGTTTCAAAAGTTTTGAAAAATCGTGACTATACCGAATAAACATTTTTGGTATGAATAAACTTTGAATTTCAACTTTGAAAAAAGGTCATCTTAAACAAACAAAAAAGGTGTTTGCATAAATCTATGGATTTCCCTAAAAATCGTCTCCAACCATTTGACGGAACGGGAAGTCTTATCTATAAATCGCATTTCTTCACGTTAAATTATCACTAGAGTAAGCAACCACTCAAAAGTTTATTTTTCTTAGTTACTTTACGACTTACTATCGCCCATTCTTTGGTAATGCGACATGTGTGCTTTTGTTTAAACACCATTTTACAAAATATAATGATATGACCTTCAGAGACTCTGACAGAGGTTAGTTACCTATGTAGATTTGAAACATTTTCCTCACCAAAGCTAGGTTTAAGCGCTCTTATATTAAGGATGCTCAAGGATATATTAGAGATGGTTCTTTACTTACAGGAGGCGACAGTAAAAATGGTCGCCGTCCAGCATAATGGGGTTATCGCTATTTCTGCAATTTGCATTTAGTCCCTTTCAAAACCCATACAGCAGTATCAGTGTTGGATTTCTAAGCTGTAAAACTTATGTGTAGCTTCTTCGTTTCATCTCGAGTAGGCATAATGTGTTTCATTTTTTCATTTTGTTCCAGAAAAGCGAAAAAGAACTTCGCTACCCTGTTACCATACAGAGAAAATTTTTTATGATGCTGAGTGCGGATAAACATTTCCAGTAGAGCAATTTACACAAACAGCTCACAAAAAGAGAAGTATTGCTACACTGATAGCCCTCGAGACAAAGTACCTCACAAACAAGAGACAACAGACTTCTTTTCTAATATAAGAATTTTGTACTTCTCTTCCTTTTGTGCTGTCGTTTTGGGATGCAAACTTTAAAAAACATGAACTTAGCTATTTCTCTTCTGCCCATGGACGAATCCAATTTTGCCTTTATCAATAAACGTTTTCTCACGTTTACCAGCATTTATTTGTAGTTCCATTGAATATGTAACAAATGGAAGTACTCGTTACACTGTGCAGATACACAATAATGTTACTGAGTTGAAGTTAAGAAACTGTTCGATGACACTGTTTGTGCCCCTGTTTTTGGTGGAGCCCCTCCATCCAAACATCCAAATCCCACGCATCCAAATATCCAAATTCCCCTCCATCCAAATATCCAAACCCCCTCTATCCAAATATCCAAATCCCCTCCATCCAAATATCCAAATTCCCCTCCATCCAAATATCCAAATTCCCCTCCATCCAAATATCCAAATCCCCTCCATCCAAATATCCAAATTCCCCTCCATCCAAACATCCAAATCCCCTCCATCCAAATATCCAACTATGTGTGTCTTATTTGTGAGAAGTGGAAAAAAATTAAACCTCGATTTATTTAGCAGCGCAAGTTAGTTGGGGAATTTGTAAATATATGGCTGTAGTCGCACAACGTTTAGTTTTTGGAACTAGGAAAGCATTTGGGAAACAGTTCAAGTTCCAGGGGCTGATTATCGTTTCCCTGACTTAACCTAACAGTGATTGCAGAGTTCAAACGTTTAGACTACTTCCGGAGCACTCAAAATGGTGCACTCCTGCATCTTACACTCAAGGAGAGCGCAATGCCGACTCGATCTGATTAATATTTTCGCAAAAACCCGTGGTTTTACGCTTACTTGACTTTTGTGTGTTAGCATATTAACACGTTTTTCAATAAACTCCTTTCACTTTATTCTTTTATCACCTCTCCAGTTTTCTTTTTTTGTTTAGAGAAAGTAGTAATTTTGCGAGACTTCAAGCGAAGTATGCTGCTCTCCACATTTTAAAGGCTCTATTACTTTAACATAGAGGCTAGAACGTTGTCAGATATGAGATATGATTTTAAATGGTCCAGGAATGAATGGAAACGCGTAAAACAATTTTTAAAAAAATATTTGGATGGAGGGGAATTTGGATGTTTGGATGGAGGGGAATTTGGATATTTGGATGGAGGGGATTTGGATATTTGGATGGAGGGGAATTTGGATATTTGGATGGAGGGGATTTGGATATTTGGATAGAAGGGGTTTGGATATTTGGATGGAGGGGAATTTGGATATTTGGATGAGGGGGATTTGGATGTTTGGATGGAGGGGCTCCACCCTTGAGCATGACAAAACAATTCTTTCCTAACAAATGCTATAGCATGTATATAACCTGATATGTTTGAATGCGAACAGTATTTGCAAGATCTGAAGACAAAAAAGGCGAAAATCATCATCGGAGATTTCTACGATCATGCTGCACGGGCTGTCATGTGTGAGGCATACCACCAGAAAATGACAGCAAGAGAAGGATTTGTCTGGTTTCTACCCGTTTGGTTTTTGAAGGTGAGCAACTTTTCTCCTCGGTGACTTGTAAACATGAAAATTGTGGGTTTATCCCTTCCTATCCACTTTTAAACTCATTATCAGGTAAAACTGAATAACAAAGTTCAAGTTCATAGATCCATTTCGCGCAAGTTACAACCAACCTGTGCGATTCAAAGCAAAAACACAAATGCACACATTACCTACCCTGTACTCTTTTTCCGTTACATTGTGCACATTTAGTATTGCAAAAAAGGTTACTTTCTTCAAGCACTTACGCTTGCTAATTAATTACGTAAGACACGTACAAGTAATTAAAGTTATACATGCTTGGAACTGCTACCTGCAATGCATGCCTGAAGCATTAGTACTAAAATATAATTTGTTTTTGCAGGACTGGTATGATACCGACAAACACAACTCTACAGAAAAGGAGCAAATCCCGTGTAACACATCTGAGATGATCCAAGTGAGTGATGTAGACGCTTACTTATTAGAATTCTGGCGCTTGCTACCTGGTGCACATTTTATACATAGAAGGATGAAATCTATGATCTATGCTCATTTTTTGCTTATTTCGTGCTTTATTTCCTCGAAAACAAGCCTTGATAATTCACGTCGTGTCAAGAACGAGCATGAAATTTATGCATTCCGACATCCTTTTTACGATCTCAATTATTTTGTTGCTGAAACATAGTATGTATGACGGCGATTGAGCGTTAAATAGTTCTGGTTCTGGCGGAGTATTTTTTTTCTGCATGACTAAACGCAACGTATTCTAAGGATGGCTAATGACCTCCTATTTCCTGCCGTGGTAATGCTCCCCGAGACTAAGTATCTTCTCTTGTTTCTTGTCAGCTTGTGTTCCAGTAAAATATTCAGTTTCTCGCTTGCTTGCTTCTTATTTTTAAGACAATATCTTACACAAATAATGTCAAATAATGCGCAAAAGATTAGTAACTTTTAAAGTCGGCAATTTACTTATATAACACATGTCGATCGAGACTATGTAAAGTTTGGTTTCAGTAGCTTATGTACCTACCCATTTGCTTTACCCAAGTTGCAAACGGTTCATGGAATAAGGTTTGCTAAAATTCGAAAAGTGACCCTGTTAAGAACATACATATTTTATTTTTAGGCAATCAACGGACACCTTTCCCTCCAATACGCGTATTTTGCACCTGATAAAAATTTAATGCAAGAGAATCTCACTGTGGGAGGCTGGAAGCAAAAATATGAGCAAAAAATTAAAGAAAAAAGTGGACAACAGATCAGCGCATCGGACTACGCTGGATATGCTTATGATGCCATTTGGACATATGCCTATGCTCTTGACAAACTGCTGAAACAAAATCATTCTCACATAACCAATCTTCATTCTGACAAAACTACGACGTAAGTTGACAAATTGTTTCTGTATGTATTATTTTAACCCTAGTAAGTAGGTATATCATCCTGTCAGCAAAAAGTTTTAGTATAGTCGGGAATAGAAAAGAGAAAACGTCTAGTTTCGTAACGCACCACTTCAATTATTTTACATTTACCTAGAAATGGCGTTTTCCCTTAAGGGAATTTCTAAGAAAGATGTATATTATGGAGCTACATTGTTTTATACTCCACCATCGCATGGGAAAAATATCTGCAAACGTAATTTCCGGACAACAAAGTCTGGAACAAACATTTTACACAGGCCCTCACCGGGTGGAATTTGGAAGGCTTCGGTGCATATAAAGGGCTGAATGCAATCCATTAAGTTTATTATATTCATTGCAAGTTATTTTTTTATAAAGCATAACTTTGCAAATTTGCATGTTAGTCTGCTTGTTTTGTATCATGATGTTTTTCACTCTGTTTTACCCTCAACTAGGGAACTCGTTCGACTTATAAATGAAACCGACTTCAATGGCGTTTCTGGTCACATCAAGTTCGTTGGAGGACCTTCAAGGTGAGTTGACAGAGTATAAAAATATACTATTCAGAGATATTTATACCCTAACGCCTTATGCCATAAGCAACCCGAACGCAATACTTTAGAAGTTGAGACTCAAAACCACAACCATTTGTAACAGTTGGTTGCGTTGTATAACTACTTTTTGGTATTTTAAACAGGATATCTACCATTCATGTTGTGCAGTGGTTCAATCAAACGACAAAAATTGTTGGAAGCTACCATCCCAAAGCTCCCGGAGATGTACAAAACCACAGTTTGCATGCAGGCTTACCCAGAGGAGTGTACGCTAACTCATGTTTTCAGTTGGTCTCTAAGTTTGTCTCATATCCCCCCATGATTTTAATTTTTATGATACGTAATTTATAGGTTAAAGTTGGACAAAGACCAGATTGTCTGGCTTACACCTGACGGAAGTATACCAACAGATGGATCAGAGCCACCTCCGAAGTGCTTTCTCGAAACGTTAGCTTCCGCACTTGATGTTAGTTGTGAAGTAGCTATTGTAATAGCCAACGTCATTGGATTTGGGATTCTCGGTTTTATTTTAGTCATTTGCTTCCTAGTTATCAAACGGAGGTACTATCTTTATGTGTATATTGGTATAATATGTAGTATTAGTGAGTAATCATTGCTTAACGCATCAATGTATCACACTGCAATCGGCTGACATGCTTGACCTCTAACGCTGTTTATCCCAATGAAATGATTTCTTTGTATTATTGCTGATATGTAGGTACGACAAGAAAGTACAACTGACACAGGACTATTTCAAGGCGATGGGTATTGACCTGTCCGCAACTAATGTTTCTGCTCTTGACAAATGGGAGATACCCAGGGATAGAGTGGTGATAAATAGAAAGCTGGGAGAAGGCGCGTTCGGAACTGTCTACGGAGGCGAATGTTTCTTCGATGACAGGTAAATGCGTAGCTCAGCTTTTATATTTACTTCATTCAAACTTCAAAGGTTTTCGTTACAGCGTCATCAATGTTACATAAAAATTACCCAAAAACCCAGTATTTACATGGCAGTACAATGAATTAATTTTCTGCCTACTGCATACTTTCTCTTATTTGTGGCCCAAACTTTGCGAATCGGAAATGTTCATGTTGGTAGCTGTTCAGATCATTATTATAACGAGATAGTTGCATCCACCAATTCTGTTCCTAATGAATTATTCATGTTAAACCCATTATCGTTATTGTTGAAGACATAATGCCCGTATTGAATCACGACCTTGATGTACGCGAGAGAAAAAGACTTCATTCAATTTTCCTAATTTCAGAGGCTGGGTGGCTGTTGCAGTAAAAACGCTCAAAGTTGGGTCATCATGCGAACAAAAGTTAGACTTCCTTGGAGAAGCTGAAGTTATGAAGCGCTTTGAGCACAAAAATATAGTAAAATTACTTGGAGTGTGTACAAAGTATGAACCCGTCTATACTATAATGGAATTCATGCTCTATGGTATGTTATGTCACACAAGGCTTCCCCAATTTTCTCCCCATTCGACTAATATGCGGAAGTGAAACGAGCGTGTTTTATGAATCTTTCTAGGTGACCTGAAAACATACCTTTTAGCAAGACGTCATTTAGTGAATGGAAGAAACTGCGAGGAATCTGATGAGATCTCAAGTAGAAGGCTGACATCTATGTCGTTAGATGTGGCGAGAGCTTTAAGTTACTTAGCTGAGCAGAAATATGTCCACAGGTAATAAAAATAACCGCAGGAATCCATTTAACATGAAATCTTTTGTTCCTATTCTCATTTATGGTGTGCGTAATCATGTAATGACTATGATTCACAGGGACGTTGCATGTCGAAACTGTCTAGTCAATGCAAGTCGAGTAGTAAAATTAGGAGATTTTGGAATGACGCGGCCTATGTATGAGAACGACTACTATCGTTTTAATAGAAAGGGTGAGTATAAATTTTTAATGGTCTCTTGGGGCGTGCTCAGTATTTTGTTTTTCTTAAAACTGGGTACTACTGGTTGTTTGTCTGGAAAAAATATACTACACGTGGCAGCTTAATTTAATGAAATATGTGCTCTTCTCTTTCATTCTTTCAGGAATGCTTCCAGTTAGATGGATGGTAAGTGCTTTCCCTCAGTTTAAAGAAGGTCATACCTTGCCAAAAAAATATCGTAGGAGGTATTAATAATCCTCATGTATTCTTCTTTCCCAGGCCCCGGAGTCTTTAGCATTAGGGATTTTTACTCCTATGTCGGACGTGTGGTCTTTCGGTGTGCTTCTGTATGAAATCATTACATTTGGTAGTTTTCCCTTTCAAGGAAAGAGTAATAACGAGGTAATAAACAGCTATAATTTTAACAGCTATAATGCTACGCAAAGCACATAAAAAACTTCATACACGCAATTCATTATCAGCTTGTCTTCACCTTTCAGCTATATTTGAATGTCGTCATTTTTATCTGGTTTAGGTTTTAGAATACGTCAAAGCTGGAAATACCGTAACCATTCCAAGTGGAGTGAAACCGCAACTGTAAGCTTGTGCTATGGGTTTAGCTAGCGATTAAAAACGTTATTGATTTGCCCCTTTTCATTACATTTTCATAGGGAGCAACTCCTAAAGAGCTGTTGGACGTTAGAGCCTCCGCGAAGGCCTGCTGCAGCCGAGATTGTAGAGTTCCTTGCAAATAATCCTAGGATTATATCTCCTTGTTTAGATAGTAAGCAAACTGACATCCGGTTACATCTAGAATATCTTAAATAGCTCCCTCGAGCTTTGGATTAAATACGCATAACACTCTACTAATACGGTCTTTATTGTCCTCAACAGTCCCGTTAGCATCAGTTCAGCTTGAAGGAACGGACCAACTTGAGATTCAAATACCAGACCGTCTTTTCAATAGAAAAACAGGGTCAGCCTCGGTCAGAAACGGGGGAAGAACGATCCCAAAACTATCTCGGGACTCGGGAAACGGAAGTTTATCCACGGTTGGCGAAGAAAACATTCCACTCACCGGGCAAAAATCCTTCGGGAATAGAAACAACCAAAACCAGAGCTCTTACGTGTCCTTGCACCATGACTCTACGCCAATGAACGTTGACCTGATTTAAGTATGAATGTAAATGTTTAGAGGAATATTTATGCAAACTTTGAATCTTAACTCATCTTTAGTAACGTTTTTCTTGCGTATCGATTGAGTGACCTTCAATACTTTTAGTTTTGCTCCTAAAACCTTATTACGTGCCATTAGTTTCTCTAGTGTAACTTTTCCAGAATTGCTTTCTGGAAGTAACCTTTTTGGAATGTTCTGTATTTGTCAGTAAAATATGCAACGATAATGTGGGAATGATAAAAGTCTGTGAGGGCAGCACAACATAGTGTCGCCTATATTTTGTACCCTCAACTAATTTCATAAGACTTGTTTACAATGTTAAGAGATATTTATTGATTAGATTTTCTCAAGTGTTTATGTATACATACAAATATATACATGTGATGTAATCGAAACGTTTGAATACGTATGTCCTTACGTTCAACTTCTTGTCATTCATTACTATTTAACAACAAATTTACTTTCACCGAAACAATCATAGTAGTACCGTCTAAGTGATGAATGTAGAAATCTCAAAAAACCGGCTGTACAAATTAGATATCTTGCCGGTAATACGATGATATTTTTGGAAGATGTTGCATACAGTATACAAAAATTAGCAGTTTAAAATAAAATTGTTACGTGTTAGTCCAAACTATCGATGTTGTTCTGTTGTGGAACATTTGAACAAATCTGTTCATTTGAAACATTGTTGATACACTCATTAGTTTGATTTCATGCTGTTTGGATGTTGAATTTGTCAATCAGTCAAATAAATACACAATTAATTGTTCCTTACAATGCATTAGTATGACGAACGCATGATTGACGATTGATTGGAAGAATAAGCTGCATACGGTCGTACTCTTCAATGATTCAGTTTATTGAATAACGAGAACACAACAATAAAACAAAATATGATGTTGATTTACAACAGTACTTGATTTCGACTGGTTTTGAAATTTGAACACATAGTACACATAGATGCCGATTTCATAAGGCTATATTTCACTTGATGTAAAGCTTCCCACAAGTTGTTTAGTGTTTCAGTATTTATGTTGTTGATTCAGTATTCACCCTAGGGTTGGAAAGTCGGCCGCATCATCGATCCGAGGAGCTTGTGGAATCCGTTGGCGGACCTAAAAAAAAATTGTCATTGCATGCTTTCAGTGGAGTTGAGGATTCAGATAGATCCTACGGATATAGGTTCACTTACACCCCGAGGACCACTGCGAGGGCGGTCCCTTGGTCTGGTATGTCTCTCAGCACCCGCTTCATCAGTACTCCTTGGTTGACGTTCTCGTGGTTGGCTGTCACCCCTCGGAGTTCCACCTCTTCCTCCACGTCTCCTTTGGTTTTGATAACCAGTATTAAATCCAACATCGGCAATGAGTTTCTGTTTTCCAGCACGTTGAGGGTAATACACCTAAGGTTACATAAGAAAACAATGTCAGAGCTGATATGAATAGACTAGCTTTGGTTTCCCTGATCAAAGTCTGCACCTCATCGGCTTCATATTCCTCTTCTTGTTCGTGTTCCGCTAAATCGTCTTCACGCTTTTTCAAAACAAGTTTTCCCATTTTCGATGACAAATCTCCTTCACCGGGTTTGCGAATGTTAAATACAGGCTTCTCACGGGGTTGCTAGATGTGGGCAAAGCAACGACAATTATGAAATAATGACACCACACTAAGGGGAAAACAAATCTGTGAGAGGTATCAGATGGAACCCAGAAGATTACAAATACCTGCAAAGCTTTCCATTCGGCTAACGTTAACGTTTTCTCTGTAGGTTCGTCCTTATTTTCCCTTTCGTCTTCTTGGCCCTCTGAACCTTCTACTCCTCCATCCTTTTCGACATTTTCATGCATCGGCTTTTCAGGACCAGTTTCGCCAGTACTGAATAAATATAATGAAAACACACGCATTTCACATACCTGCAACTACTAAGTTAAGACCAATCAATGCATGTAAACTTACGAAGTATCCGGTTCGTTATCATGAGCTTCTTCAGTCGCATTCCTTCTATCACCACCTCCGCGGTGACCAACTTGAGACTTATACGAACCATATGATCGCATTTGTCCAGTTTCTCTACCGACACCCCTTTCTCCAAGATCTTGACCATGTCGGCCTCCCCTTTCTCCAGATTCCAAGCCATTCCGGAAGTCACGGCGACCACCTCTATCCCCAGTTGCCTGCCCTGGACGATATTCTCGTCGACCACCCCGTTCTCCGTCTTCTCTCCCTTGTTGACGATTATTCTGCCGGAGGCTTCGTTCTCCATAATCTTGTCCTTGTCGGGAATCACGATCGAGTCTCCCACTTCGCTCCGCCGCCTGATGACCTTGACGAGGATCTCGTCGTCTCCCATCCATCTCCCCATTACGAGAGACAATCTTCCTCTCATCTTGTTTGGCAAGCGGCTTTTCCTTAGACATAGCGCTTCTATTAACGCTAGACTTGTTTTCCTTATTCACCACTTTGGGTTTAGCTCCCGCCGATACAGGAGTCCTCACAGGCTCCTGAACACCGTCAACACTCCCATATTCCTCGTCCTCGTCCCCATTCAAGTACGCAAAGCGGTTTTTCACGCCAACTCCATACTCGGCTTCCATAATTATTAACAAACTGTCACGATTCCTTCGATTATCACAAAAATAATTTAGCAACAAATTGCACCAGCCAAACGGCAGAAAACCTGTAGATTCTTACAAAATATGTGCGCTTATCTCTGTACCTTCAAGAGCCAACAAAAGTTGAAGTAAACTTCCACCGCTAATGCTACTCAATTTCAGTTTCCCTCTTTCTCAGTTTCACAAACTTAATATTCACTTCTCAGTTCACAAACCTCACCTGGCGTCTCAAATACTACCGACTACCGATAAAGAGGAACAAAAAAATGCAAATGCCTCTTATTTTGCATTCGCGGCTTTGACTTTTTACTTTTACCGATTCATTGTTCACAAAAGGCCGACCCAAAAAAAACCAATAAAATTAATATGAATTTTATCTTCACTCACACACCAAAAAGTTCCACGAAAAAAAAAAAACTAAAACTTTACGAAGTAATGTACCTCTCCTAAGAAATTTCAACCTAAACATGATAATTTTAAGTAAACATGGTGGTGTATCAGTTTCATTCGCCGCAAAACATGGCAAAAATGAACGAACATACTCAACTTTTGTTATGGTTTATGCTGTTTGCATGCATTTTAAGTACGCAATACGCATTTCATTCCAACGATGAACGAGTTGACGTAAAAACGAAAATAATTAATCTTCATGGTTAAGTTCTTGGATGGGTGCAGTTGTCCATCAAAGGTTGGAAGATTGCTGGTTAACTGGCTTCTTCCTACAAAAAGCTTTGTGTGTTGGACTCATACACGCAAATAAATACAACGATTTAATGTTCATTTTTGGTTGTAAATCCTCATAAAATCCTTGCTCAGTTCTCTTGCCTGTTTTTAACTTCAATTTGATCATGAGTCGGCGATCATTCATGTATGATCATTAAGTTTTAGATTTGCATGTCACATTCCGTGTCTAGAGGCTGAAGGTGACTAATGAACGGAAATGACTGGTATGGTTGCTTTCGAACATTTACGAACGTTTAGTTTTAGTATTATTTTTATTTAAAAATTAAGGTACATGTGGAAAATAAGAAGATGATTTGTTTTGGATATTGAAACATAAATAGAACGTGCAAACCCATTCCCTTAAATACCACAAAAATAAGTATAAAAATTAAAGTATATGTCAAAACAAAGTAAATGCCTTCTCAAATATTTTTTTGCAAAAGATGTTTAGGAATGCTATGCGTTTCTTTTTGAAATTCTGTTTCGAGGCAGGAATGGCACTCCTTCGTTTACCCACATAGTGTCAGCTAGTGTGAGGCTCAGAAGATTTGATGCACCACCGTTGTTTGGGGATGGAACCGGACCAAACTGGGATACACCTCGGATTGATCGCCAACTCTGGTCGGGAATTTCATCAAGCCTGCGGACACTGTGGCGGCCTGATGTAGTTCCCCTGTCACTGTCCCTTACTTGCGCGTCCACGCTTAAAAGCTTTTCAAAGTGGTCTCGGTGGAGAGGACTTTTAAACCTGTAGCCACCAACGGGGTCGATATTTTGACGTCGGTAGTCGTGACGTATTGGGGTTTGGTGTTGGTACGAGTGCACAGGAGTTGCTGTTGTTGTTTTTTGTGCATCCACCGTGGGCAGTGGAACAACCTGTACAGGAAGCAAAAGATATTTTCCTGATGCATCCAAATACCGATGCTGATTAAAAGGCAACGGAGGTGGCGGTGGTGTTGGCGTTGTTGTTGTGGTCGTTGGCTGTGCCGTTGGTGGGGTCGGAGGATTATATTCCACCACATTTGGGGAGTAAGTATGCTGAGCGGATACGCTTGGAGAATGCCTATTGACCAGTTTTTGGATGAAATTAAATAGGTCCTCATGTGATGGATTTTCATTTATTAGATTCGGATTATTTGCGGCTGGGATGTCACCAATGATTATGTATATAACATCGTTGTTGCTGTTTGCTGGTGGAGTTGAAGGTTGAGCTAGCGGTGGCGGAGGGAGATACATGGAGTCTGGGTTGGCACTGTTAAGGCTTACAACATTAGGGTCTTCTTGCTGTATTTGCATGGCTTCAGCATGTCCTCTTGACCTTTCATGATTAGCATTCCAACGAGCATAATTATTAGTTGGAGGCAGCTCTGGAATAGCTACTATTGGTATCGTTGTCGTTTCCGGAGCCACTGTTGTAGTGCTAGTAGAAGTTGTTGTTGTTGTGCTTGTTGTTGATGTCGTGCTTTGTTTCGGTTTTTTCACTTTCTTTCTCCGCAAAGTAGTAGTGGTAGTAGTAGTATTTTTCTGATCATGTTCTAATTTCTCGTTGACTTCAACCTTAATTCGTTTAGATTTGGTTTTTTTAATCCGTTTTGGCTTTATGCTTTCTTCTTGGGTTTCCGTTGAATTTACGGTATCACTTATCTGGCTGTATCTGGCTTGTTTAGACTTTCTTGCAGTTGGAGACTTCCTGTTTGGATAGCTTCCACTGATTTCTACATGAATTACTGTGCTTGGGTCTTCTAAAATTGGCTTGTTTGTGGAGGACATTTTTTTCTTTTTATAAACTCCTTTCGGATCGCTCCCACTTGGCTCTAATGAATAATCATAGTCCTCCTCTGAAAACGTATCGGGCTTCGATCTGGAAGATGTTTGTCGATTTTCTGTACTCTCAGCTTCATCGCTTGATTCGTTTCCATCATTATCTGATTGATGGCCTTTGTGTCTGCGGCCATTGATTTTGCTTGCCTTTTCTCCTGACTTTTCATCCCCTTCAATATCCTCTGACGAAGACATGATTTTTTCTGAAATTTTTTCACGCAACCCTCTAGGCTTACCGCTCTCTCCTGAATCAAACTCAGAAGAAGGTATTGAATCTTTTGTTGGCTCAGTTCTTGCCTTAGGTTTAACCGTGGGTTTGTTTGTTTTGTTATTTTTAGGCTTTTCTCCGTCCTCACTTGCTTCGTCAGCTTTTCCTTTCTTGGATACATTGTCTCTTTCCTTTTCGTAATCCTCGTCATCATCATCATCATAGTAATCACTGTCATCATCGTAGTCATCTTCATAATCGTCTTCGTCAGATTCGTCATCAACTTTTATTTCCTGTTCTTTATGTTGTTTCGATTTCGGCTTTTGTGTACTTTTCATAACCATTTCCTCAGATACATCATCCTTTTTTCCAGAATGTGTCGGCAATATGGATTCCTGCTCATTACTCTCGGAGCCACTTTCTTCTGATCCATTGACGTGTTTTGTCTGAGAAAATGTATCCTCTTTCGACGCTTCTCGAGACTGTTTTTGGATACTGCTCTGAATGGATTCAGTTTTGTCCTCTGACGATGTCACATTTTCATTCGAATCGTCCCCATCAGATTCTTTTCTATTGGCTTCATTTTCCCCATCCGGAATGAGACTGTGATAAACATTATCTTCCAAGCTTTGCTCTCGTTTTGCAGCTTTCTTGGGGCTATTTGAGATTTCTTTTCTAGATTCCTCATCGCTGCTATTGTCGTTTTCAATCGATTCCAGCGATGCCTCTTCGTCCTCTGATTGATGCTTGTTCTTGGTTTCGTTAGTATTTTGTACTCCAACAACATCTTTGAATACTTGCTTGATTACGTATCGGAAGTGAGGTTTTCTATTCCATCCTGGCATACCCCCTTTCTGCATTGATGTAGTGTTTTCGCTTTCCTTAACTTGATTGGGTGACGTCACTCCATCTTCAATAGCTCTCCTGTCTTTGTCAAACAAACTTATTTGCTCATTCACCTCGGAACTTGGAGGAACTGTAGGTATTGCCGTTCCATTCTTGAACACACGCTCCACACGGCCTTCCACGCGAATGCTCTGTTCAGGAAAATCTGCTTCAAACTGCTCCATGCTAGGGGCCATACTTGGCTCTGGAGTTGTTGGAATGAATGATGGACGATGTCTCAAAAGTTTTACGACCCTGTAACGGCGGAGCTCTGCGTTTCGAGGGTCTCTGTAAATGTTCATCTCGGCTTTCCCTGCTCTCAAAGTCCCAACAGACACAGCGCTTTCACCGTCCACGGGTATCCTAGGACTGACACTGAGAACGTCTGTTGTGGACACTTGGTACGGAATAGTCGTGGGCGATGCAAGAAGCTTGTCTGGGGTGTCAACAGGATATGCATGCGGTCTTACGTTGACATTTGGCTGTTTGATTAGACTGGAGAAAGCAAAATAGGGATCTGACGCTGTCCTTGTAGGTCTTGACAGTGATGATATTACCCGTTGACTTTCTGCTCCCGGACCATCTTCGCAGCAATTTCCCGTTTTTAGCCAAAGGTCAAGGTATTCAGCGATTTTCAATTGACTCTGTCTAACCTCGGGTGGGTGGGATGGTTTATTGTTGAAGTCCTCAATGTCCCTGCCGTGGGATCCACCTATTATCAAAAGTTGATTGAAAATTTTCCTGGCCGAAAATGAGGAAACTTTTAACGCTCACCCTCAATCAAAATTGCTCTGTTACAAGAACCAGCCTCTTTAGCCTTTGTTATACTGAAAGTATGCCAAGGATCCTTATTTCCATTGACAAATATCCCGCACTTTGTGTTTAGCTGCTTTCCTTTCAGATCGGTGTTTGCTTTCAACACTTTCAATCTCATTTCCGTTTCTGTCAGTCTAAAATAGACTGGTATTAAGTTGGGTTATATCATGACGAGTAATTTACACTTTACTTCAACTTACCCGAATAAGTTTTGACAGATTTCCGAGTGCAAGAAAGGAGTTAGGTAATTGCCGAAGGGTTGGGATATGTTTGCTGATGCTACTGTCCAACCAAGCTCATTACAAAGCTGCCATTGAAGTTGTCGATAGCCTTCTTTAGCTGCATCTGAGTCCCATTCTTTGGCTCGGAGAAAATCAACAGTTGTCTGAAACCGGAACTCGGCACATGGTACCCCACGGTGCTTATTGATTTCCTTTACCTTGTCACCGATTTTATCTATGGCAGGCTTTCCGCCCTTGTCGGATGCCAAATATTTACAGAATCTATCGAGATTCGTATCCGGGAAGGAGTCAGGACTGGGATCATGATACATGACAACACCATTAATGGTACTGAAGAGTTCAGCAAATACTCCAGTAGCGTCTAAGGGACGTCCTCGATCAAGGTCAGCGCAGAAACTGCAAGTGACAAAAACGAAGGATTACCCGTTTTGCATGTGTATTATGTATATATTGTTAATGATTTGGTTAGCACTAAGCATATAAGTATGCATAAAATATTTGTGCATGTCAGGGTCCTGGAAAACATACTTGAACTTGTCTTTGAGGTCGGCTAAAGTATATCCGTGGCATTCCTCCTCGTTAAATATTTTTGACAAACAAGAAAATCCTTCAGCCACAGTATCATAACACTTGGGATTTGTTTCATTCAATGAGGCTCCAACGTTTTCCAGGAATTCTAGGGTTTACATTACAAACAGAATACCTATAGAAAGCTAGCCTGTAGCGAACTGTATTTTTAAGCCGTTAGTTTTAATGATCATGAGAAGTAAAAGATTTCGTATCCACCTGGAATTTCATATCTTAGCTCTAATGGTGCCGATGACGCCACAAACGCATCGATTAGTTCAGGATGCTTTTGTGCAAACCAGGCTGCCAAACTTCCCAAATACGATACCCCAAAGAGAACCCATTTGCTGTTCTGCGGTTTTCGTAATAAATTGAAGCGTAAGTTTTGGTTTTATCCATCAGGTAAAGTCATTATATTTTGTTTAGTAAACAGTCGTCGTTACCCTGAATTCATCTCGACTTCTCCATGAACGAATGAAAGATGCTATATCTTCAATAGTTTGAGGAATAGTCAGGAATTGTAGATTTTCTGTCGCAAGATCCCTTTTCATGGAAGCAGTTCAAATGTTAGAATTGACACTGTTACACTGAAAATAAATATGAAGAAGATTTCATACGATGTCGGCCGAGATTTCCCGTAAAACCGATGTTCCAGGCCAATGACAAAGGCTCCTTGTTGTTCTGCATATTCAGCAATAGCCCCTGTTTCAATATCGGTTGCTGTTAGTTCCGGCCCTGGACCGCTGAGGTAGAGGAACACTGGACCTCCCAGTCGATAAAACTGGTAACTGGTCACGTATCTCTAAACAAACAGTTATCTGTTCAGTTCAAATGAATATGACACAAACCCTCATTCCTGAACACTACCTGTGGCCAACTCTGAATGCTTCGTGAATCATAATGATCTAATTTTTGTTTAAACCACTGATCCGTAGAGTAAGGGTCAAACTGCCAGTCAACGGATGGTCCACTCTGTGCAGAAATGCAACAAACAAATCCATATAGCAGCAAAACGGAAACCTTCGACTTCTGTCGCTTCATATTTGCGTAATTACTATCCATTCAATCTGTATGCATGTCTTATTCCAACTATCACTTGCACTATGTCAAAGTGTTTTTAAAAATTATCCGTGTGATGGATTGGACAAAATAAAGGTCCTATAGTTTAACCGCTTGCAAATCGGATCGGTAACAGTATCGACTTCTGTAGTATAGCGAAATTTTGAACACGATGTTATCAATCTATTTCGAGCTACATGTGAACAATTTCTTGGCAATTCTTATCATAACGCGAAAAGTCTTCCTGAACATTTGTCGACAATGATATGCATACGTAAACGAATTTTTTATCGATTTCATTGCTAAAGCAAAAAACTGCATAAAATTTTAACTTTTCTGTGAAATGCTTACATGTTGATATCCAGGAATTGCAGTAACTCATTTATTTATCAGATATTATGGTAAGCTTAATACTT
>VICI01000376.1:0-41116 GCA_019593645.1 Akabosia matsudoensis | reverse complement strand
TTAAAAAAGCTTCCTTTGTGAGTCAAGCAAGCAAGCAGCTGACAGGAATACCTTAAAGCCTAAAAAGTGTAGTGGGCAGTCAGGGCAGGGCAGTGGCGTAAAAAACTCTAGTTTTACATTTGAGTTATGCTTCCTTATCCCCATTGCACTGGGTTTATTTAGTAACGGGTTGAAGCTAAGCATGTATGACTAGGACTAGTGCTTTTTCTTGACCAACGATTTGTTAAAGGCTTCGTTTGAATTAGTTTGCACGTTTACAATTTTCAATTTCGATATAAAGTGAGCATTGTTAGAACAATAACAATATCGTCAAACACAATTTCAGGTATGAATTTTGCTTATACTTTTTTCCCTTTACATGCTTGTAGTTCACAGAACAGAATGCATTTTTTTCTTTCTCAAACCCATGTGGAGAGGAGTTTAAATTGAATCGTTTGCTCTGGTCTACGATTATTTAAGATACATCTCTAAAGAACGAGTTTATTTTACCATTCATGCAAAAAAAAGTGTCTCATTGCAATGTCCATGAGGATCTCGCAATGGGTTTTAAGTAGCACTTGAGTCCGACATTTTCAGTAATGAAAGCTAAACCAATGCTTAGTTGGAATGAGAAAAGTCATATTAGTTTTTTTTGAACTTTCTATTTAGCGATTCTGAAAGTTGGGTCTCTTTTAATTTTTGCTTTATTCTGTTTTATGCATGCAATTACCCCTACAGATTTGTCTTACACAAAACTTTATTGCATTGAAAATCAAGCGAGGCTTTATTGTGGAAATATATCGAGTCACAAAAGCAACTAATGTTGTTAGTAATGTTGCTGATCGTAGTAGGCATGTTCCTCTGTACATTCGGGTACTTTTGTGAATGTATATATTTAAACTGTCTACAAATCAAAAGAAGGCGAAGATGGTGCACGTAACTACTTACTAAGAACATAGTTTGTTGCCATTAATAATTTCGACAGGTTATTCTTGTACCGAGTGTTTTATACTGTTAGCTGGACTTAAACAGTCTGCTTACCATATAAAAATCTCGTAAGGATTTGAATCTATTCGACCAAACTTCAATTATAGTTGTTAAATAACTTAGTACACGTAATCATTGAAATAATTAAATACACACGTATTGCATGAACACAAGCAATTAGTAGCGTTTCATGATGAAGAAGTAAAGTATCTTTTCAATGGTAATGAATTAATTTATTCATTGTATGACTTGAAGTGTCGAATTTCGACATGGTTTTTAGTTCCTGTTGGATCGGATCCCTTTTCTCAATAATTTTCCCTCGTTAGCATGATCTTAGATTTTACCGAATAGGTATTTCATATCACTAGCAACACTTGGTTATTGGAAGAGGACGGGATTCAGCATTGTTTTGTAATCCTCAAAATACCGAGTCAATAAATTGGCTCGAACAAATTTTCTTAATCATGCTGGTGGTCACCAAAATCTAGAGTTAGCAAATTTCCTTTTTACTAGCGGTGACGTCTTGAGCTTGTTGATGCCGACAATAAGCTCTTGTCTATGAAGATGACAAGTGTACGCATTATAAATGAAAGTGAAGTGTGCTGAAACACATTTTTGAGTACCTGAATTTCATGGTATTCCCTTTCAATTTGGGGAAAATTGGAAACTATAGTTTTGAAAGTCAATCGAACACGCTAATCAACGATTTATTTTTTTTAAAATGCTGTGTAACTTGTTTGTTTTTGGCAGTTTTTCTTTTCTTACTAACATATGTTACACGAGCGCAAAGGCAAACGAACCGGTAAAAATCGCTTCCGTGATCATCATGTATTGAAAAAATAATTTGAATGATGAAAGCCAATCAGTGTGAGCTGGTAAGTTAATCTAATAAATTACATTATCGGCCGCAAAAGCAGTCATTCAAAATGACACATAATCACACAAACTATTCGGCTTATCATAACGTTTACACCTGAGCTCATGAAGGAGCCATCTCATGTAAAGGAAATCCTAACTGTTCTCTGCATGTGTACACTTTAATTCGAATGTACCATAATAATAGGCGACTCCACATAGTCGTGTCTGAAAATTAATCTTGTGTCTCTAAGTTTGCAAAAAAAGAGTGAACGATTACCTTCGTGGAGCTAACTACCGGCTTTTCTTCATTCATGCATTTGACTTTTCATATTCTCTCAAGGTAACATCAAGACTTAGTTTTAAATAACTCATTAGGGAAGAACCCTTATCGAGAATTGCATACTCCTTTTCATAGCTTAAAAGCCGAGTTTTAGATTAATAGGAATGTAATTCCCATATATCAGTCGCTTACTTTGGTACAGCAATCACAACACAGAATAATAGCAAGCAAGACAATACAGAACAAAATATTTCGTAGTCAGTAGGTGATAGAATAATGGTAAACTCATACTATGCTACATATTTTTACTGCTCGCTACATTAAATGTTAATTGATGCTTGCAATGTAATTAATATGTGTACTTAGATTTCCTTGATATTATTTTACTGTATAAAAATTCTAAGGTATAGATACAGATATCTGTCATCTGTATATAAAATGTATAATTAATGATGATGTTCATTCGTGAAATCGATAAGACTCGACTACGATTATAGATAAAAACATCAAAATCCGGTAATAGACTATTTTATGCGTTTCTTCATTTTGAAACGATTGAGATGTTAAGTCATGCCAGTGCAGTGGAGATTAATATTTCTTTTTACCGTATTTTTACCGCTGCTAGCATAAACATCCCAGATCATTAACAGCACGAAACGCTAGTTCGGCAATCTTAGCATTGCATATGTACGCACTTTTACACAGTTGTTTGAGTCGACAAGTTTAGCTATACATGGACGAAGTTAGACGTTTTGAATGTGTGAAGAATGCAAGAACATGTTACATGTGAACCTGTAAGCCAATAATTGTGTAAAACTGCAACAAGAAATGACAACTTGAGTTGACAAGAATGACTTGAGTTATCTTTGGCATCGAGTTATCTTGTAAAGACTCAATAACAATTGTCACTTGGACGTACTATGCTTCAAAATGTACAATCAATCTGCTAAGTTAGCAGTACATGGCTCGAGGTTTGTTTGAAATGAGTGAATGTTTACATCATCTTTCTAACACATCAATGAAGCAACCCCACTTTTTTCCCTTGTGGAGAAAGATGGAGGTAAAATTTTGACAAAAGACTTTCAAGTTTTCAAGAAATTTTCCGTAAATTCGATTTTACCTGCCAGGGTTTGCTCGTAGTCAAGTACGCAATTTATGTCAATGCAAACAAATCGTCAGTCTTATTTTATTAAGTAGCGAAAGCTACTTTATAAAATTGTCTTGGATGCCTGTCTGTCCGTCCGTTATCGCGAAATCTCAGATATGCTTTGACGTAAGCATGTAAGATTTGGTACACATGTTTTTCTGCTGAATAGCCTTCCTGTTATCAAGTTTCAAGAAAATCGGTTGCATCGTGTATGATTTATAGATCATGAAAGTATTTTGTTGACTCCATCATGAAGAAGCTGTGTTCTTGCGAATCTTGTAGATAGTGTTTTAGAGTATCTTGCAGAAACGTCTTTCGCTACTTTTGAGAATCGAGCATGAGCGTTTTTTATTATCCTATGAACTGCTTGGTGATCAGAAAAATATCATTTGTAATAATACGGGATGTGAACAACTGTTGACTGTACAAAAAATCAGTGCAGCGACTCTTCCATCACAGCTGTGCTCATTATCACTATTTCATCTACATTTACGGTACATGCATGGTTAGTAATTTAGGTCGCAGCGAAATACAAATCTCACAGAACCATGGAGAAGTAACGCGTTTTCATTACTCTTGAACAGGATTTGCAAGAGAAGAGAGAGGTAAGAGCCAAGATTAAGGTAATTGTACATTTTTAATTATTAAAAAGTGCCGATAAACGGTTAATGCTAGTAGGTTTTTACTAGGTGACTTGCAATGCTGATTTCACAAGTCATTTAAATGGAGAGTCATGAATTTGACTAAAAATTGTTGAACACTAATACCAAACAAGTTGATCGATACGACTGGAAGGTTGCGTTCTTACTACGATTGCATCGTTTGTTCATGCCAACAGATCACAGATCAGGATCTAAAATGAGTGAAAAACACTAACTTTCGGTACAAAGGCAAGAGAGCTTTAAATTTCTATTGACAGTTAAGCCGTAATGCGTTTACGCTTTAATCCCAGAATATTAATAGTAAACCTGTTTGGATAGGTGTTGACGATGCTTTCATTTTGAAGTCTTATTACATCAAGTTTTTGTTCTTTTATTTTACTCGCCTAATAAATACAGTGTCTCTAGCTTGCAACATTTTTTAATGTTTTTTATGTTACAATTAATTTTCTCTCAGCAGCTTAAGCTTTGAAGTCAAAGATAAAATTATTGAAACTGTTGACGGTAGGTGATAGGTCTGAACACTGTAGTGTACTAAATGAGTTTAAGGGAATAGCATAATCATAAAATAGTTAGGTCTGTGCAAAACTAGAGGAACAAATGTACCATTGGATGGATGATGGATTGCACATTAAGCTGCAGAGACTAATAAACCGTTGAAACGTTGAAATAGGCATTGCATGTTGAAATAACCTGTCACCTGTTGCATGAAAACAAAAGAAATATAGTTAAAGTAACATTCAAATGTGTACAATTGAAAAAAGGTTCATTGTGGAGTATTCATAATAGACAGTAGATACCGGCAAATGTTTTCGGGCACCTTCAAGAACCTAGGAACGGCTTTTTGTTAACGCTAAAAATCTATAAGATTCTTTCGGAAGATGTTGCTGGCAAGTTTGCAAAATTTGAGCTCGATTAGACAAATGAAGCGCCTTTTAGCGACGATACGGACTAAATAAACTAGTATGATGACCCATTGCATTCTGCAATGCCTAATAAACGCTTGCAAAATCAAAGTCTATTATTATGGAAACAAATTCCAAGCTGCTGTCGACAAGCCAATGTTACTGTACCATTGAAAGTTTTAGACCCTTTTAAATAACATATTTTCAGATAGTTTAACGTATGTGTTTCTTTTGTCCTTAATATGATGAGTTTTCTTTTCTCGCAGAAACTTGGTTTTGCTGATTTTAATTGAGCCTTACCACTTGTCCTGATGATGCGTATATCACTTGTATTTTCATGCTCATTAGTGGGACTCTCATAGTCATTGTAACTTAACTTCAAAATCTGTATGCAAAACTGTAGCAACACCGATAACCGCAGCGACATCAGCACTCAGGCGAAACGTTTGGATGTTTAGCTGATTCTGCTGGTTAACTGACATAATTAACGCCAGTTGGACGTGACTAAGTTGCCGTTTGTTTGGTATTTCAAACCCTATTACAGTTATTACGAAGCTGAACTTTGTTCGGCAAGTAATGATTTGGACATGTTTGTCCGTCTGTCTGTCGGTGTTCTAGAGGCCACATACTTTGACTGATTTGGACCAAACTTGGCATAGTGATACTATGGGCCACAGGGAGGAACCCTATTGATTTTATACCCAATCGGTCCACCCTAGGGGTCATGGGTGGGGCCCACTAGGGTCAGAGGGGCAAAATTTTCGATTTGCACCAAACTTGGTACAGTGATGCCTTGGGTCACTGGAAGTAACCCTACCGATTTGCAACCCAATCGGTCCACCCTAGGGGTCCGGGAAGGGGTCCGATAGGGCAAATTTTGGATATCGGCAGATTTGCACCAAACTTCGTACAGTCATACCTTGGGTCGCCAGAAACAACACCACTGGTTTTCAGTCCAATCGGTCCACTCTAAGGGTCCGAAAAGGGGCCCGCTAGTGTCAACTTTGGCAAATTTTAGATATTGGCTGATTTGTACCCAACTTGGTAGAGTGATACCTTGGGTCACTTCCAACATCTCAAGCGATTATCAGCCTATTCGGATATCCGTACGGGTCAGAGAGGGTCCACTAGGGTCGGATAGGGCAAATTTTAAATTTTTGTTGATTTGCACCCAATTTCGTACAGTGAGACCTTGGGTCCATTGAAACTACCCTACTGCTTTTCAGCTCAATTGGTCAACCCTAGTGGTCATTTATGGTGTTCACTAGAGTCAGATGGGTCGAATTTTATATTGTGGCAGATTTGCCTCAAACTTTGTACTGTGATCCCGTGGCTCAGTAAAAGCAACTGTATGGAGTTTTTAGCTTAATCGGTCAAAGCTACGGGTCAGAGAAGGGGTCCAATAGGGTCAGATGGGTCAAATTTTCTATTTTGGCCAATTTGCATCAAACTTGGTACAGTGATTATAAGGTTTACTTGTAACACTACTATGGATTTTCAGTCCAATCGGATACGCTTTGAGGACTAGGTCGTGGTCTACTAGGGTCAGAAAGGGCAAATTTAAAATTGTGCCCGATTTGCCCCAAACATGGTTCAGTGATACCTTACTAAACTGCATTTTTTAGTTTTTGAGCTAAACTTTTTTCCCTAGGTATAAAGCTAAGGCTTCTTGCTTAGCTTTCTAACTCAACTTTTTTAAGTAGCTCTAGCTAGCTAGCTAGCTAGCTACCTTTTTCCTTAGCTTCTTAACTAAGCTTTTTAGCTAAGCTTATTCACTAAGCTTTTAAGCTAAGCTTTTTAACTAAGCTTTTAAGCTAAGCTTTTTAACTAAGCTTTTAAGCTAAGCTCTTTAACTGAAGCTTTTTAGCTAAGCTTTTTCGTTTGCTTTCAGCTTCGTCTTTATAAGCTTAACAGCTTTTATTTTTATTCATAATGCTGTTTTATGGCGTATAAAATCTGCTTTCCACTATGATTATCTTGGTGATATGATGATCCAAAAATTTAGAGGAATTAAAAACTAAAAACTGATGTTATAATCGAATCATATATACCTTGGTATGTACACCAGCCACAGCCACAACAGCATGTCAAGCATGAAGCATGTTTGGTGTTTGTTGCTACACCAATTGAAATATTTAAAAGAGCTCTACGGGCTTACTAGAATAAACAAAATACAAGCGTTGAATTTTGAGTGGCATTGTAAAATTACTTCCTCAATAATATTGTCACTCTGTTTGTCAACTTTGACCAAAATCGTGTATCATAGCTTGTATACAGTTTTTGGCTCACAGTTTCCCGTTCATCTCTTGACATTCTGGCTTATCATAAATATGATTTTTATCACTGTTTTCGTTCGGAGCATCCATTGTATCGTCTACACGGTTCTAATTAAAAGTCTCAGTTTGGTTCGAAATCTATAGTTTAAGTACTTAACGAACAGTCTTTTATTACGAAGCTGAACTTTTGTTCAGCAAGTAATGACATCGATGAGTTTGTCTGTCTGTCTGTCGGTGCTCTACAGGCCATATACTTTAGCCGATTCGGACCAAACTTGGCACATTGATACTATAGGCAACTGGCAAGAACCCTATTGATTTTGAGCCCAATCGGTCAACCCTAGGGGTCAGGGTCAGGGATCAAATTTTAGATTTTGGCCGATTCGTACCAAACTCGGTACTGTGATGCTAAGTCACATGTAAGAACCATATTGGCTTACGGCCCAATCCGTCAATCCTAGGGGTCAGGGGTCAAACTTTTGATTTTGGCCGATTTTGCACCAAACTTAGTACAGAGATACTATAGGTCTTTTGCAAAAACTCTATTGACTTTCGGCCCTATCGGTCAACCCTAGGGGTAAAATTTTTTCTTTGTTTTAACTCTTATTTAGGGCGTTTTAATGCAATCCTTTTCGGTTTCTTTGACTTTTTTGCAAATTTTTCTCAGAGTTTTCTTTGTGCTTCTTTTCTTTAGTTTTTTTCTTTCAGCTTCGTCATTATAGCTGTGGCTTAACAGCTTTTATTTTATATACTGATTGTGCATGTATTAAATGCATATTTTACCTGCTGATTCGCCGGCAGTAACGATCTGTGAAAACCCCATTGTTTCGTTTGCCTGTAAACTCGCATGTGCATTATTCGCTAAAGAGTTTACGTTTTCCTGCCGATCGATCCTCTTTTGACTTCAATGATTGAATCGAAATGGTTAGATGAATGCTAATTTTGAACGTGCGTAAATGAATGTTTCATTCACGATTTCTTACGCATAGAAGTTTTGAATCGGTACACTTGAGAGGTATGAATGCATATAAAAATAACTTTCTTCACTTGATGAAGTCGCTAATTCTCAAGTATCCTATCAGCACTGTTGCCGAGCCGCAATCATTGAAATGTATGTATTCCAATTGTCTTAGTTGTCAAGTCAAGTTTCTTATATCCGAATCCAGCCCTAAACATACATCAGGCCGAAAATTCTACTTCTCCAACAGATGTACGGATATATTTTCGATACAAACTATAATGAATATTAGAATGCAGATCAAAGTTCACGAATACATTCGGATTACGTGTAAAACCCATAAAACAAGCAAAAAATGGGCAAAGGGTTTGTGATCTGAATCAGACTGATATCCATTTTTTTTCTATTGCCGAAGAAGTTAAATTTACACGTAACTTTTCACAAAAATATGATACATGTTATCTTTTTATGTACTTAGAAGGCTGCTAAATTTCTCGTATTTACTAGAGATTTACGAGAGATTACAAGTATGCGGTAATGATAATGATTAATTAATGGTCATTCTGAGGCCTACCTCAAATAATTGTATCCCTAATGCGATAAAAGAACTTGTTTGCCTAATTCCCATAGAATTGTTCGCACATTTAAAGAATATTTATTCGCCTTTCCTATGCAAAATTTGATGAGTTTGCCAGGAAAGTCTAGCAAAAGAATGTCAAAGAAGATGCATTTCTTACATAGGTCACTTCTTCTTTTAATATTTAGCATGATGCAGCTAATATCAATGGTTTTATATATCCCAAGGATACAAGAGCTACTGTTTTAGCCTCAGCAAATTTGATACTTTACAGAGTTACTCTATTCGAGTTAACTGGTATGTTTTGCTCATTAAATATTTCAGGTTGTGCCTTGTGCCAAAAGAGAATATTTTGTACCTCTCTCCCAGTAATGATACTTTATAAAATGGGACTTATTTACACGGGTTTTCAAATACTCTGAGCATTATGAATTGTAAGTTTATTCAAAACATGTTTTTATCTTTGAGCAAGACGATGTAAAAGTGATGATAGTGGTTACTTGCTAGGAAAAATACTAGACGAGCAAATGTGACACTGATATAGTCCCTTATGGGCATACATGTCGCAAACCGGTAATTTAAAAGCTAGAAATCGGCCGACGAGTTTTAATATTCAAGCACGTAAAAATAAACTGGAAAAAATGGGGAAATAAACTGGGGAACATTCGCCTAAAAGTAATAAAGTATATTATGAATGGGAGTAGAAGTCGATGTGAAATGAGCTGTGTCCTGCTTTCTTAAATTTAGTTCCTTTCGGCATGTACAACATTTGCATTATATGCTTTGGCATATCGAGTAATTCTGATTTTAGGTTAGTAATATGAAGACGCTTTAAAAAGTCACTAAGACAAAGAAAATAATGCTCACTATTTTCAAATGCCTCCTAATTCTTATTTTTGTTTTCCATTCGTCTGCAGTAGTTTGGTTTGCAAAAACAGACTACACTGATCAAATACTCAAACTATAAACAGATTTTTTATTCATCTTCAAGATGTTCCACTTTTGCATAATAATTGCATCAACTTACACGGAAAAACTAGCTGTATTTTTCAATTTTCGTTGCTAAATGTCTCGACATGCTAAATCGTACTACTCCACTGTCCAGCATAAGAGTAAAATTGCAAAAATTGCAATTCAGTAGCACACGTTTTTCCGTTATCATTTTATTCCTGAACCAATCTTATTGGCACGACAAGCTCAGGACCAAATGGCTTGTTTCATTCCGCAATGTACATGTGGTAAATAAAAAACTTTGTTCTTTCCGGATACTGTGAACATGAACCATATGTGAGAGGAAGCTTAATGGACCACGCACATTAGTTCACGGAAGACTTGTGCAAGGTTCTCCGTCGCAACTAAATTCAGTCGTTAATTTTTGGCAATGTCGCTTCACTCTTTTTAATTTTTCAGCGCAACAAGACAATGATTAAACTGCTCTATGAATTATGATTTTGTGACAAATGGTGCAATAATAGCCTGGCACTTGACCCTTGACACTGTTACTCTCCGTTCCATTAAGATAGTTGGCGCTACAACTGAACGCGCAGCGCGCTAAACCCCGCGGTTTTCCTTGATTAACTTAAAGTTAAGATTGAAAAAATGTATTCTTTTCACCATGTATGCTTTTGCATCATTAGCGGACGATGATGGTGAGCTATCAGTTACAAGAGTGGGTCTGTGTGAAAGATGATGCATATTGCATGTAATCTATCACTTTCAACTTTCATTCATCGCATACTCATTCATTACCCTTTAGAATAACACCGTGTCCTCAAAATTGCTACTGTCACGTCAATGATACGTGAAGATTAATATCCAGAAAGCAAAGGGTACTTGGTATCCTATGCGTAATGGGCTCTTCCAGCTTTTTCCTTCTTATTTAATTGAATCTCCACAACATTTCCACGATTAGTTTCCCTAGCAAAATGTGCATCTGTTTTCCCCCAATAAAAGGCATGTTGTTTCAACTCGAAATTTAGTGCCTGTCTTCTCCATTAAGCTATATTTCTCCTCATCAGTTATTCTAATAAGTTGTGGCATATGCATACCTGTGTTTTTTAAGCTTCTACTGATAAACTCTCATTAAAGTGTCCGTTGCGAAATTACAAAGAAGTTGACTGATGACGAAGACAAGCTAACACGTGAATATAAAGTACTCAAGATGGATGGTAATCGTTACATCATTACAGAGTGAAGTCTACTGTCAGGTTGACGCAGACAAATGTATTCAGTGATAAAACCATGATATGTATATTTTAGTCATGTTTCCTCTGTAATACCATTGACTATACTTCTTTGTATGTTTCTCCTTCACAGAGTCTTCTTGTGCCTTCAGAAATCAGAGAAGAGTATATAATGCATTCATTATTTCAACGTGATATGAAACAAACCAGCCAATCACAATTACCACAGCAGTAACCGTGATAACAATCATAGTGATGATTTTTTACACAGAAGCTATGATAAGTATAAGCAGATTGTCATAAAGGCGCTCTGGTAGTACAGTTAATGGCAACAAAAACCCGTAATATTTATACGAATGAATCCTACTGATGGAATTGTGTTGTAAAAGAAAAATATAAAGGGAAAATCCGACATCGTGTCTACTACTACTAAGCTAGTGTAGTGTTGACTCGCTGCAGTTGATGATGACGATGGTCATTGACTCATTGGTAATTATTCTAGGGTAGAAAAATCCCCCGTTGCTGAAGTTACCTTTCTGTTATTCATCTTCTCACTGTCCGATTCCTCGTCTTTCCTATTACAGTTATTCACGTTGAAGGCATGCCTCGTTGCAAGTTGTTCAGTCTTTTTAAAATGTCAGCCTTCTCTTATCGTGCAAATCTATACGACTTTCTATTAGATCCTCACCTTGCTTGAGGCTGGTTTTTAAGGAGAAATAGTCGAAGACGAGACCATTGCAAAAACCTCGATAAAATATTATTATAATGATACCATCAACTTCTGATGATCGAGATTTGTAATTGTGATGTCGACGAGAACATCGCTACTTTACTACGAAGCTGATCTTAAACTTGTTATGAGAAGAAGTCTCTCTGACTGGATGATAGATTACATTGGATTTTGATGTTATAAATACTAGACGTTGAGAATTGAATGTTAACAGCAAAACTGGCATTGCTAGTAAAATTGAAGAGAGTTGTATGCACCAGAAATTAAATATTGTCTACTGGGATTCAACCAGTGTTAGTAAACATTTTAGAGTCGGAGCATACTCATGTAAGACTTAGTTGATGTTTGTCCTAGGGTCGACGGATAATGCATGTTGGCTGTATCAAACTAAAGCGAAAAGTGAATGGCGAATGGTTGAGTCCATAATTATTTGCTTACTTTACGTGTTTACTTCCAAGTTTCGAAAGTGAGGCTTGGAATTTTTTTTCTTTTTTCCTTTTTTTTCGTTAAATTTTTAATAATTCCAAAATATTTGTTTGGCCCCTACCACCCTTTCGTCTCGTTAAATTAAAATAAAGCATTTGCTAGTTAATTTATTGTATAAACTAAAAACATGCACGGTCTTTTATCGTTTACATACTTACGTAACCCTGAGGCTTTCAACTCATCCGTTTACAGTACAGACCTGCCAGTTTAACAGTGCACATTTTAAGATAAAAATTCTGCATAATATGATATATTAGAGAAAATAGTCATTATGGAATAATAGGGCATAGGGCAGGAACGAGGTGAAAATATAATGCAAATATAAAATACAATACTTCCATGGACATGTATCATAGGGCTTACGGTGAAAACCATTGTAGATGGAAGCATGTTTAGAAGAATGTTTTAAGGCAAAAAACTCAAAGTTTTTATTGAGTTGCAAAACATGCCTTTAGAACAACTTTGGGGAAAAACACAAGAACGAAGAAGCAGGAATGTGAAAAATAGAAATGCAAGGAACTGGTGGACAAATAGCCTATCTCTATTTACAATAAAGAACGACATAAACTTTCTGCTGAGATTTTATGTCAAGTAGAGTACACTTTGAAAAGCCGGCCGAATTCAATTTTCCTAGATATACTCCATGACAACATTGACAACTTAACTCGTTTGGTTGCAGATACATAATGTATGCTAAAGACAATGCGCATGGGTTTCTGTTTCCGTGGCGATTACCATTAGGCTTGATGTTCCTATAATTTTATGTTCAATCGACATGATCTCGGTCGAGATAATTTTTTCAACTTTAATCCAAATCTAAAAATCTGAGCTGGCAAAACTGCATTCATTGCTATTGATGCTACTGTATATCAACATCTGCAGCATAAAGTAATGCTTGATTGTTTCCACAAGCGCAGTCCGCCAGGTGCACTGAGTACGTGAGGTAAATGGTGTAATGATGAAAATATCTAGTATGTCTTTTTTTAAAGAATTTTCGCCGCTATGGAGCATAATGACAGGATGCTTTATTCGCGTTGCTCTGAAGAGTATAAATTTGAAGAAAATAAGAGTTTTATTGCTGTTATGCAAAATGGAGGAAGATGAAATTGTGCGCTACAGCGCCTTATGTAGACTATGCAACTCGCGTAACCAGATCTACATTTCGTTAAAAATACAAAGAAAACAAGCAGGATTAAAAATATTTCATTGAAGACAGTAAGTCACTTGTTCTGGGCGCAGTTTAGTTCCCATAAACCGACAGGATGCCAATATTTTGTTTTACATGAACGAAACAGTAACTTACTTTATGGAATGGACGATGCATAGTATATCAGTATTGAGTATAGAAAGAAAGCTTTCGTTTCGGGAGAGAAAAAAGCTCATTCTCTACAGTATTTCAAGATTTCTTCTTGTTTTGCGTCTACTAATGGGATGTGTAGCATAGTTTCCTCCTTTTTTGCAGCGATGAGTAAGAAGTATAATCATATATGTACTGGTGTTGCAACAAAATAGCTTTTAATGGATAACTCACTTTGTTTTATCGACTGCGGTTTTTCAAATATTAAATACACGTATTCGCGAATCTCTTCGTTTCGCTCATTTGGCCATTGTGCAACCTAAAAAAATTGTTTTCATTTATTTCATGTGTTGTCGATAGTTATTTGTAAGTGGGTTCCCCATCTCGCTAATAAAAAATGTTTCCTTTTAGCATTTTAGAATGGGTAATCGACAATACTTTGTTTAAAAGTTAGTTCTAGCATTTTTTGTTCTCAGGATGTTATTATACCAATTCAACCTGAAAGTAAGGTTTTCCCTCAATTGGTTCTTTCAGTGTTTTTTACCTATTGGTGAACTGGAATAGTAACCAAATAGTAAATAGTTGTTTTTATGCATTGTGACTCTTAAGCGTTGTGGTTGAATGAAGCTGTAGGCTGTAGCTTAAAGCATGTGCTTTTAGTATGTAGTATTTATATGATGCTTTAAAATTCACAATACTTAATTAGATTGCCTAGAAGATTAGAATTTCCTTCCTTGTACTGAATGGTAAGCTCGATGAAGTATCTCAGGAAGCACTGACCTCCTATACTATACGAGGGTAGTAAATGAATATTAAATAGACTTTAAGCCTATGAGGGCACGTTGTTCCCAATAATCTACCGCAACAACAACACAACATGTCGCACACTTCAAATTAAAATTAACGAAAGGAGTATATTTATACACGATTGTTGTTTCTTGTAATCATCCTTTTGTTTTCCTCAAATATACATCCAAATTTCCCTCAAGTGGTTAGGTGAAATTTATATCTGACGTCCTGCATACAAACTCTACTGGAGATTTGATATATTTTTGCAATATGATATCATGCGTAATGATACTCTCCTCGGATGAAAGAAAGCTTATCAACATAACATTACATGCTACATTGCTTTGACTTATAATCGTATAAAACGGGGATCTGGGTAAACGCCGTAATACACCATATCACCAACAAGACAAACAAATAGCCAAAAATCCTTTCAATAGAATCACTAGGAATGAACAAGCTTTAAGTGATGTCTTTTAAGAGATGGCATAAAAATGATGTACTATTTAATCTGAAAGTAAGACCCTATCCATTCATTTCACGACCTCACTCACACTCATTATGTTGTCACGAAAGTATGACACCAATGAAAGAAACTGATTTTTTTTGCTAGGGAATTTCGATTACAAATTCACATCTATTAGCACATTCTAATTTCTGTCTTGGCTTCAAGTTCTGGCAGGCCTTTTTTATCTATCATTTGTAGGAAATCGAAAATTATATCCATTCAAAATAAGATCGCAGCTAGATTTACCTGGCTACTTATGAGCGTTGTTGATTTGACAGCGAGTGTAGGGATGGTCTTCACATTGAATTGTCGTTGCAGGATTTCTATGTCGTTTGCGGATGGTGATGATATTTTTTATGTAGCTCATGAGGGACGTAAGAAGTTTATTTATTTTATCTACTTGTGTCCTATATAACTAAATAGAGCATCTACACATATACAGGGACAAAAGTACGTATAACGAAAAATAAAATAGATTTATGTATAGGGCTGTATATTTTCGCCGCATTGGTTTCGCATCATATTACAATGGTGAGGAGTGAGGTCGTTTTGTAACTACATACACATATACAGGGAGAAAAGTACGTATAACGAAAAATAAAATAGATTTATGTATAGGGCTGTATATTTTCGCCGCATTGGTTTCGCATCATATTACAATGGTGAGGAGTGAGGTCGTTTTGTAACTACAGGTATACGTGGGACTATTAGAATGATAACATTCCCTTACAAATTCAGCAACCATAGATACACTATTTACCATGTCGCACAGACATAAATTTCTTTCAAGTGTGAATTATGAATATTCCGTACCAGTTTCGCGAGAACATGTAGGGCAATTCCTTTTAGCTTGCACACCATCCTATATCGCTGCTTTTTGTTATTGTTATCACCGCCAATTCATGTCAGCCTATTACAGTTGTGAATGAAAATGCGACCATTTTTTTGTCGTTTGTGGGCACTCACATATTTTCTGTTTAGTGATCGATTAGCATGTCATGTCATTAAATGAGAAAGAAGAGAAGAAGACCACGAGAAAAGTAAATGATTGAAAATATCAACATGCTAAAAACACAAGTAAATGTCAATGAAATGAACCCCAAAGCCTAAAAGAGCATCTTATACAAAAATGTGTATATGTGTTTACCTAACAAACAAGTAATGTTAAGAGAAAAGTCGTGAGAGGCAGTTATTCGTACGAATAACACGTACCATTATCAAAATGCGAAAACCATAGACTGTTGTTTATGCCCAAACACGAAAAACTACAAAAAATATACATATTACTACACATGTTTCCAAAGCTCATGATTGGTTTTTAGTAGTAGCTCGCAACAAGCAACAAAAGAAAAAAACAGTATTGATGGCGTGGAATCGTGAAAACTGCTAGACCAACAGCAATCAGTGCACAAAAAAGTACTGTACACAATAATAATCCAATGCGAAATAAAAAGTACAATCATAAGTTTTCAACAACAATGCAGCAATAGAATACATTTTGCAGTACAACATAACGTACATACTAACTGCCTCCCAAGACAACTTGTGAGAATCGTCGTAAGTTGGTTTGTCGCCGCTGCACTTGTTTTGCTGCATGTACGCGTATATGTGATAACAGCAGAAAAAAACTGCAACATATTTTTTAAATGACTCGCTTGTATTGTTGTTGCAGTAAACATGCTGTAATGGAATGTAATGCAAAAAGACTCTTATTCCCTTGATATATGATCTGTGAATGTAGTAATAATAGTAGCTTGTATGGAAAGTAGATCTCATGCAGTAAAGTATGATATAGTCTAATATTCAATCGACTGAATATATTTTTTAAACTAATGTACCTGTTCACTTTGGTCGCATAGATGAGGAGCTTGCTTAAGGTTTTCTGTGATACTGGCTGATGCACATATTACAGAAAAAACCTGTCATGCACTGAACAAAAGAGTCTCAATTTTTCTGCAGCGAGAAACTTTTCGACGAGAGCTTCATAGCACTCTTGGTAGGGTGATTTTCAGTATGTTTTCTCGTTTCTGTGTCGTTTCTGCTTCATCCGCTTAGTCTTCAGAGATTTGTAGCCGTGTTGTGTGGAGTAAATAACGTAGTGGCAAAAAATACGAATACAACCAACCTCAAGAGCTTCAACAAAACATTCTTGAGATTTTTCATAGGCTGGGCGTCTTGTTGTTTATCTTGGAGTGTTCATACCTTTACATGCATTGCAAACTGTTACCAGTGAGGCTTGTGGGAACGTAAAGAACAGCCGAATGAATCTAATGTAAATTAAAATTGTCAAGATATGAACATAACAGCACAACATGTATCGTGAAAACTGTGATGCAGTCCGTTGCCTTGTATTCAGTTTGATATTGCATGTTCCTCTGAAACTATCCCCTACTATTACGCTGACCGGTCTTTTCCTAAGGAAAATGAAAATAGTTTAAAAGGCAGTCACTCACCAGTAGCCTTCGTTTACGTTAGCCTTTATGTATCTCTTGCATTTTGCTGATTTTGCAATGTGCGACGATGATCCTCATACAAAATGACAGGAAAAATCAAGTCGAAGTTTGCATTTTGTTGTGTTACGTCAACCAAGTCGTTTACTTGGGAACAGAGTAACAAGTTCTCACCTTTCGCCCAAGTGACTAAATTTTAAAAACACGTGAAAAGGTTTTGATCTATTGGTGTAAAACCCTTGCGCAAAATAAAAGTAGATCATCTGGTGGCAATGCTGGTGTTACAAATAATTTTGAACAAAAAGAACGTGCAGACTTTTTAAAGTCTTAAAAATAGCCCAAAATGGTTTTTGTCGAAAAGCAACAGAGCCTTCAAAGTGTTAATTTGGTGAGCTATGAGTGTTCATAGTGCAAAATGTTCAAATTTGCAACTTGTTTGCAATTAAAACAGTAATAAACTACCCCTTTTAACCTGCTCATTATGAAACGCATAAATCAACTGCTAAATTATAACTATCCATTCACACTTGATTTTCCGCTGGTTGGCGCACCTCAGTAGTTGCGTTGTACTAAGTTGCTACGAAAAAGGATATATAAACAGTAGTGCTGCAAACACTAAAACGAAATATCAATAATCGGAACGCATCTTAACGTGACTTACATATCTACACACTGCTACGCGTCATGTAACGTTTATTGCAGCTTGACGCTGTTTCGGCAATGAGATTAAACAATGAGAGTGCTATAAAAAGGATCAATGTTGTTCAGCAAGGAAAAGAAGAAAGCCCCATTTTGTGTTTCAAAATTATGCGTCTAGAAAGCTGTGCACTGAGTCAAGGCTAATGTCATTAATTGTGTTGGACTTTTATTGTTACAGAATTTAAATAGACAAATGTATGTTGTGTTGAGATAATCACACACATAAATATAGTTTGTTATGTAGTGCATCAATTTTGGCTCCGGTATTGTAATATTTTTGTTGTAAATATTTGCTATGAAAGTCTATATTTGTTTAAGTATCGAAATTCTTTAATCGTTTATTGAAAATGTAGCTGGCTGAAAGAAAGTTTTTGATTTCACAAAGAATATGTTTGTAATGAAATCAACGTTTGATATTTATTGATCAGTAAAACCACTAAATAGTCTATAGTTTTGTATGTAACACGAAACGAATTGGATTTCTGATAGGGTTTCCTCGTTTGTGCATAAATATTTCGACTGTGAAAGATTGTTGTAGCAATAGTACGATTGGTTTTATGATGCTCTCACAGGGAAAAGTTGAATGGCAAAGAACCGGAAGAAGAAAATAACATTGTCATTTTATTTCTTCGTTTATTCTTCATCCAGAAACATTCTTTAATTGAAATGTCATGTAGTGTATTGTGCATTCTACGAAATACAAAGTGATTTTGTGTTTTTATACACGTTTCTTGTTCAGCAAGTAAAATATCTAGTTTTACCAAGCAAGTAGCAAGTGTTATATGAAGTAAATGAAAAAAGTGCACTAAATTTTGATTCAAATCCGATAGCCAAACTTTTATATCACATATTGTATTTTACGTTGTGTTGTTGTTGTTTTATAATTTTTAACGATGCCGATTCGTTTTATTTGATTAGATTTTTATTTATTCACCAAAAATGAGACAATCTGCTTACAAACGAAAAACAATCAAACAATACCGGACTTTTGTTATTATTTTCAAAGTCAAAACTTTTGTAATTTCCTTCCTCTTTTAACCTATCGATCAAGCCTGGTCATCAAAAAAATTTAGAACTCGTGGCTTATTTGTACACACCTGTAACATACATTATGTAGACACTGCTCTTTTTCTGTGTTCAGTGTTATCAACCCATAATCATTGGTACTTTGTTGTCTCTCAGTCCCAAACTCCCCATGAAAAAAACAGATTTGATTATTTTTTCCAACCCTTTTCGTGTATTGCATGTGGGTGTGTGTGTCTCGTGTGGGTGTGTCCATAATGGAACCATCAGTTGCGCATTTCAAGATCCCTGCCATATCTTTTAATGAAGGACTCGAACTACCATAAAAACTGAATTTTTAACGTGACATCCAACAAATATTCAAATTAAATGGCTTATTAAAACTCTAAATGAAATTGGTACATAGTTGCTAGAAAGAATAATAAAAACACGTTAGTAACAGCCTAGCAAGGTCTTTCTACTCTAAAGTCATGTTTCAAAAAGTTATTCCAAATTATAATAACTTTACATTTAAAAAATTTAATAATTAAAGATCTATTAAACGTCAAGACTGTCAGAAGAAACAATAGCTTGCAAGTAAATTCAAGGCTTTGAAACTTTGAACTCCTATTAATTCGCAGAGCATTCACCAAATTTTAGCTACGGTGTTGTTCAAGTTCAGGCATAAAAAAATATCTACTTAGGAAAACAATAAACTTCTGTAGCGTGCAATCGTCCTCGATTTATCTTTTTATTGTCTATTCCATTGCAAATTTTGATGATGAGTTCTTTTAGCTGGTGAACCCCAAAGAAACAAAAATAGAAATTATTCTCTGCCGCAATATTTATCTGAGGAACCAGCACAAGTTGTTTCATTCAAGGATTATAACCTATACTAGTAAACGATTGATTGCAATCACCAACTTCAGTTTTTTAAGAAGTAAATCCTCGAAACGAAAGAAAAAACTAAATGTTTTATTTTGCTAAGTGTATTGGAGTAGACAGTAGTTAAAAGCTTGCCTAAGGCACTGGTATCTTCCTAGGAGCTATCAATTATTGCTGTAAAGACTTGGCATCTGAACTAAAAAAATTACTACCTATTTTTTGCCATAACAAAAGGAAATTGCTAAAGAGAAGGCTGTAGGCACTGGTATCTTCCTAGGAGCTATCAATTGTTGCTGTAAAGACTTGGCATCTGAACTAAAAAAATTACTACCTATTTTTTGCCATAACAAAAGGAAATTGCTAAAGAGAAGGCTGCAGTAAATGCTCTTTTTTATGAAGATAATCAAAGTTAATTGATCGTGTAGTAATGTCAAGAAAAGAATCTTAGAAAAAAACGTTGTTTATTTTGGGGTATAGAAGCTTATAAATTATTAAACTGGTCGGCTCGCGTTAGATTTCCTGACTAGGCTAGGACTCAGATTGTTATATAAGATAATTTGTTAACGTTATGTTATAATTGGAAGTTTTGAAAGATTAGTTTCTAAGGTTGAAAACAAAAAAAAAATGGTAACAAACCCTATGCCAAATTTAGTGGAAGGGTGAGTCAAGACGCAAAGGACGATCTGATTAAATACTAACTTGTGTAAACTAATTTACTCATCGAGAACAAACGTTCGAACAAAATGTTTTGCTGGCCGAGGAGTCGAGGGAGTAGCACTAGTAGGAAGAAGTCGAAGTCATCCGACTTGTCGAGTGTAGTAGACAACGAGAAAATAAGTGGAGGGAACAGTACTGGGGGGATTCTCGTGAAACCCTACAAGCCTCGGAAAAAAGGGAAGACTGCAACCTTCAAATGTGACCTGAGCGAGGCCTTATTACCTCCGTCAGAGGAGTGCCTTATCAACCGATCTGCTTCATGCAACAGCAGCATTCGAGAGTTGAGCTACCCCAAAGGAGGCAATGTTGCTCAGAAAGGAACACGAAATAAAAATTTCGTGAGTAGCCAAACAAGTGGATTTGGAGACGACCCTGTGAACAACAACAACCGGAAAAACGGAGGTAGTGTCAGTAGCAGTGACAGTCGCTCCGCGAAAGTGTTGTTGTACTACAGTAACAATTCTCTCAGCACGAGGAATAGCTTAGCAGACTTCATTGAAAACGAAGACTTCAATTATAAAAGTTTATGGGGAAAGGATATCAGTGAATGGGACTCGAGAGAGTCACGATGTCACACGCTCGAGCGTAAAACTGGAGGATCAAATGACACCAGTAAAACTACCAAAGTGTCTATACGAGAGACTAAAAGCGGACAGAGAAATAATAAAGAGCAGCGGTTGACGGGTGCAGCCTCCTCGCCAGCTTTGTCGACGACTTGTAGCCTGAAAAAGACTGTAACTAAAGCTTTACCCGATGATGACAACGAACCGTTACCTTCTCCTCCTCCAACGCCACCAGAAGTGAAAGCATTGAAGAGTTCTGGACTCACATTGAAAACATCAAACTACTTTAAATATCCAGATACTATACCAACAAACGATACATCAGCATCATCAGTACCATTCCGAATTCATTCCTCTACATCAACATCTTCACTCTCGTCGTCATATATTCTTGCCCATGACGCCATTGGAAGACTGACACCATCTGAGATTACCTCGCCAGTCCAAGACAGCAATAAATCCGTGAACGACTGTGCCTCACAAACACTTCCATTCTGGCAACTCGAGTTTCCAGGAATTCTATACTGTACTACATGCCGAAATCGGTATTCACACGATAGTGGCACTGTGTTTAGTGGCTGTGGCAGTGGCGAGGGTGGCGTTGTTCTACAACAGCAGACACACGAGGACGGATCCACGCCCCTCCTCATATTAGCCACTCAAGGTCACGAGTCTCCTGGGGGTGATAGCAGCAGCGGAATTAGTAGCAGTGATGACAATTTAGAAAGCTTACAAACTCCCGACGAGGAAGCCATGTTGAAAAGCTTGAAAAATTCATTTCTCCACCAAGCCATACCTTTCCAACTGTGTAATTTTAGTATTAATAGTGGCGGGGGTGGTTCCACTGGTAGTGCCACCAGTGTCGTAAACTGTGTGAATCCAAACTCAACTTGGAGCACTCAAAACGCTTCTCAACAATGTCAGTCAATCATCACTAATGAACTAAGTGGCTCCTTTGGCAAAAACCAAGAGCATGATGAAAACCAACATCGCCAACTGGTGTGCCATCTACCAAGCGACGAACAAAGTTGTCCGGACTCGAACACTAATACCGACCAAACGTTTGCGGAAGACATATCTTCTGTTACAAATCACCAAGGTTTGTTTTATGAATGGCTGTTAGTTATTGTATGCAACATAATTTACCAAAGCGAAGTACTATTTAACAAAAATGAATGGCTGAAAATGCCTGATTGGTTTATAAAATATTTTGATTCGTATCATTCGTGGTTGCGTTGCAACTGAGTATGGGGTACTCCTGTAAAATAGTTTCAAATCAAAAATGTATCTTGTCTAGTAATCATTACATCGTTGGCATCCGTTGTGCATTTCATTGAACTTGAGCTTTCCGTTCGAAAAGTTTCTAGAATTTCCACCTACCCATCCTGACAATGCGATAATTATTTCTCATTATGCGGAAATTTTGATTGTTAGCATGTTTTGTAGAATACTCATTCAAAAATTAACGAGATGGGAGAACTGTGTGTAATGAAACTGAAAGCGTCAGCATTTGTTTTCTAAACAGAAAACAATCATAGCTAACTGGCTAGCTGGTGATTTTCATTATTAAATCAATAATTACAGTTGATTCTTACTAGCGAAACGGCTACAATTGTAATGAATCACAATTACGTGTACGCCGCCTGCCCGAAGGCAGTTAAGTCGCCAGATAAATTGTGATTCAGAATATAGTTTTAAAATCAAGAATATATGCAAAGTAGCATTTTATCGTTGAGAATATGTTAACTTCTTTCTATTGACGTTGTTCTTCATTACTTGCTATAGAAAAGGTAGCAAAACTCAATCATTTGCCCGTTTTGAGACGTGAAGTGGCTATAACCAGATTTAAACTTGCGTATGTTAATAAATCGATGAAATTAAAGTTCAGGAGAACTCATATTATCTTGGCAATTGTATGTTTTACTTTATCTGATTTATCATCGTTCCGATTGCAGAAAATTGTTTTGCTGTTAACATAAGATTTAAATTTAATGTTGAGCATGGAAAGTTGTATGCTTGCTGTTGGCTGTAAAATAAACAAGGAAATTCTACCCTCTTTTAGAAAAATACAATCCATGCAGAAAGGAAGAAAGTGCTGTGCAACAGTTGTTAGCTTTAATTCCCCCAAAAAATCCTAATTTTTCGTTGAGATCAATGAGAAAGATTGATTTATTTCCTTCAGCTTGTTAGCGGTAGTCAGTAGATCATGAAATCTCTACATATTTTCTAGTTTCCTTTGAGTTTTCTTGCAGAATGGTTTGTTTGGTCGGTGCCGGAGGATCTAAGGATTTTTTTAAAAATCACAACAAGTGGTCTCGTTGAGTGAGCCTATATTTTATACCGATGCTATACAGCAATTGATGTTGTATTTGAATTGATAGTTCCATTTGAAAACACCACTTGTAATTATTATTCACGTGCTACAAACTTGCGAAAATGCAATGTTGTGTTGGCTGCATTGTGCTGAACATTAAATTTCTCAACAAGATAATTAAATATTGTCATTTCCGGTGGTTATGCCGTGCAGAAGTGGATTTGTGCAATTGTGTCACAGATTTGATGGCGTAGTTGCTAATAAAATCCCTGGATTATTGTAATTTACAAGTACACACACACACACACACACAGTTCTTGCCAATAGCATACAATTGTTATTGTTATTGGCTAACACTTATAAAGTATAAGTTTGTGAATTTAATTGTTCAGCTAAAACAAATGCGCTGGTAGAACTTCCCAAAGGGCAACTTGTGATAATATAACTATATAGCGAGTTTATAATTGCAAGATAACGATACGTTGCTACCATACACATTTTTTAAAACTACGCTTGAACAGCCTTTTGTGAGAATTAATTCATTTTTTTCATGAGAAAAAAAGAAGCTAGTCTATGAATTATGTCGCAATATGGGCGTGTTTGCGAAAAAAATCTTTTTGATGTAGATGCGGATCATTGGTTTGTTCATATAATCCGTTTACATATTACTGTTTACGTAGTGTCATTTATTAACAAAAGTTGTCGATGAAGTAGTTATGATGCATATTTCAATCGTATTCGTCAAGGCTTGAGGCAATTTTAGTTGCCTTTTAGAAGAGCTAGAATGAAGGGAAACTCAATTCGTGGAAATATTGAAAAATTATATTTTTATCTGAATTAACTGGATCATTTCCATTTTCAACTTTTTCCAGAGAAAAGTTAACGTGAACTGCTGGTTATTTTGAGTTAAGTGAAAACATTATTCATGAAGGGAATATCAAGAAAACCGTCAGCACGTTATCGACTAATTGCTTTTCTCAGTGAGTTTTTAAAAATGTGCAAATAACGAAAAGAAAATGATTGCGTGTCAACCGTAGATTTGATAGACGAGAGAATTTTTTGATCAAGCCCTAATCAACATAAACTATGATTTGTATTAATGTACATTTTCACCAATTTTTATGTTTCAGATCGTAACAGATTAGGTCCCGTGGGCAAAAACTATGGTCCTGCTGCACTCGATGCAAATGCAAACGAATCGGAAGCGCCCCTGCTTCGTGGTCAACAAAATGGAGAGTCGGATGGGAAGCCAAGTACAAAGGTGCCAGAAACTGCAGAGCCCCATCTTGCCGACCACTCTGCCAGCAGTCATATAATTACTGGAAGCAAAACCAAATCCGGGTATCACAGCAATCGGGTCACAAATCACAACCAACATAATCATCAAAACTCGGTCCTTGTACAAGAAAACTCATCTCTCAAAGAGGAAGTGAGTAGACTTACCAGTGTTGTTTCCGATCTCCAAGAGCAAATTAGTCGGCTTGCGGTAACTGGAGAAGTTACTAAACAGACCCTAGAAGAATGTTTGGCAGAAGCGGACACGAGGAGTATAGCCCTGAGCATTGTTACTCAGCAGTTTGACAAGAAGGTAGAAAGTAAAATTGAAACAAAGTTGTAATCAAATGGAAAAAAAATCTTTCTGAATATTGTTTTTTATCGTATTTTGTAGAGACTTGGTGCAGAGGAACAGCTTGTACAACAACACGCTGAAAATATAGAATTGAAACAACACCTTGGTACGTTGGAAATAATTGGGGACGTCAACAGAGAAATATTAATTAATAATTCGAGGCTGTGCTAGTTTAATTTTTGTGGTTTGCCGTCCCTAGTTCACATTCTTGTTAGTGTATGTCAGTTCCGATTCATCATCAAAAATTGTTTTGATTTTGTAGATGAAAAACTAGCTGAGTTGCACTCACTTCAATATGAATATGAGAAGGAACGAGAACGTAATCATGAAGAGGTTCAACGTATGCTGATACTCCACCGGGGGGAGGTGGACGTCACCGTTGAAAGCTGCAAAAGCGAGCTTGAACAAAGTAAGCTGTCATTTTGTTTTCGATCTTGAGACGCGACCCAACCTACAAAAACTACGTTACACTATAGTGATTACCTAACCAATGTAAAATTATTCACGAAGAAATTTTTACGAATCCTGGTGCAAGTGTTGTTTAAGGTCAAGAATAATTTGCATGTAAGATGGAGTCGTATAAATCGCACTTATCGTGCTATGCTATTTATGTTACGTAATATCCGGTAGAAAAGAAAAAAGGCAGTAAAGGATCCACCCCTTTAAGACGACTAAAATAGCCGAGGGCATTTGAAGTAGTGGAATTTATGTAGAGAAATTTGAGACTTCCTTAGAAGACTTGATCTAATCCTTTTCAGGGTGTAGATCAATCCTAAAGCTAAGTGTCTTTGGCTGTTTGACACGTTCTTCAGCCAATTTGAAGCATGACGTGTCTGTATTGATCTTTTGAACTGGAAAAGTTAATTTAATTTTCTATCGAGTTAAATGTAATTAATTTTTTAAATCCGAAAGAGACGACGTCTTCCAATTATTTTTATCTATCAGCGTGCAAATTTTTAGATTTTTAGAAGCAAACGTGCGCATTTTATGGTGGGCAAACGGTTATTTTGTTTTTAATTATTTTTACCGACACCCCATGGTTAAAAAATTATTTTAAAAATGATTTTGGCCTAGTTCGAAGATGCTCTATCCGAATATGCTGGTTTTGAGTTTCAACAAAAATGTCCGTGAAAATGAGGTACGGGTTGGCGAATAGGACCTCACCTTTAAATCGTTTCATTGTAGAGAAGATGGGTGTCCTTTGTCCTCCATGTTTCCATGATTTTGCTATTTTCTTGTTCAGATTTAGCCCGGAATTCTTTTATTATCAAGTTGCACTTTGTTGGAGTAGAGTATTAATTGCATGTTAAATTCAGTGTGATGACCATACGAGAAGTCCTTTTGGAAATGTGTTCTACACGAAAATACAAAATAGTATGGAATTGTAAGTCAATCACTGAAAATATTGTGAACACATAACGTAAATATTCTTGAAGTTTGCTGAAGAGAATCTCTTTGTTTCAAGTTCGTTCTTTTTTAAGAGCAAAAGTTACTCGAGACTCGAGGAGATGGCGCTTTGGCTTCGCTTAAGTGGCTGCGAGTAACACTGGGCTGTGACTAAGAGAATCGTACGTAATACTTTGACGCATGTGTTACCTCGAAGTAATGTCGAGTTTGAGTTTACCGAAAAGAGTTACCTTTAATTTTGGGTGGTCCACCATCAAATTCAAACAAGTAATTAAACTCTGTTCTACTGTGAAGACTAATTACAAATAGTGTAATTTACGTACACAACCAAATATTCTAATCAATTTGGCGTTAGTTTACTTACAAGCCTAGCCTGGTCTTCAATCTATGCCACTTTACTTACAATTACCCTATTACAAACTTGAACGATTAAGATTAATTGGCAGCCTTGTATGACATCTAGACCGGTAATAAAATGTTCCTGAAAAAGGCATGTACGATGTACATGACATCGTAGTAGTTTCATATATGTACATATTTCCTTTGTCGTCAGATATCACATTTTTTATTAAACTGCACGATACAAAATTTATCCAGTATCCAGTTAATAAACCGGAATAATATTTTGCATCCCAGGTAATTTGTGTTACAGAAACAAAATCCATCTGACAATCCTCCCACAGACAAAGCGAAAGCATCAATATTCTAGCTGGATCTTCATATTGACTTGTTTTCCAATTTCATTAACAGCCCATAGTCCCCATGTTTCTCTCATCTTCTTTTTTTAGTTAATTATGAATTGGTCATTTTGGCGAACGATGCTCGCAATTTTAATCACACCAGAGAGTTGTCTAATAAATTGCACTTTGTTAAGGACTATAATTTGCTTCCAAATTTAGAAGTCGTCTTTTGTCCATGTAAAGTGAGGGACCTGAGAAGAGATCCTAACTATGTTGCCCGAGAATAATAATAATAGTCATATTTGTGTACATATACATATGATTTGAGTATATCCAAAACATACTCTGATGGTCAGGCGCCTGTCTCAAACGAGCCCGTAACATCATCCTCACTGAAAACAGCATTGACCATTTTTTTCCTTGATTGTTTCTCTAAAATACGCAACGCACTTGGCAACACGCAAACTACTAAATAACAAGTCGTGGCAATGTCACAAGACAATTTAGGAAGTCCACGGTCTTTTTTTCGCGGGCCCACATGAATACATTTTTCGATTACCGTGCTCATTATAAATAGCCAAGTTTTTACCCTTTATAATCATTGAAGCAGTCTGACTGTGCGTTTACGTTTCAGATATCCTTAACTACAAATCTCTAAAGATGAGCACATCAATTTAAAAAAAAACGAAGCTCAGATGAGATCTTCTAATAAAAAGATGGTTGTAAAAAATATTATTCTAATTACTTCCACCAACACCATAAAAACGTATCGTCGTAGTTAAAGTCTGCTTGTATATTTGGTTGTGCTGGCAAAATTGTTATAGAGTAATTCTACTCTGCCCACGCAAACGCAGAAAAAAGAATGTTCAATCTCATGAACTTGTAATGACGGCAAAAGTTGCCGATATCGTAAATAATAAGAAAGCATTGTCATAGTATTTCAAGTAATATTTCACGTCAAGATATTAATACAAGATATATTTTTAGTTGAGCTTCACACTAAATTACTCCATTGGTAACAGGTCGTTCTCCACCACTAGCAGCAGTGCCAACAATCGGCCGAAGAAAATTAGCGTTGGTGTAATACAACATTCAATATTAACATTACAGACAACATGACAATAGAGAAAAATTATGCATAGGTAAATGGCAAGTGTATCAAGTGAATGGACGGAACAGATTTAGTGATCATGCTGACATTAAATTTAATTCATATATACATGCATAATATTTTATGCTGGCTCAGATATTTTTGTGAACTTTTGCTCAGGAGTTGGTTAAATCTATGTAGGAGCTGCAACTGAGATAACGTTTTCTTTATTTTTAGGCAGGGAAGAAAAAATCGTTGTGATAAATGGCAACAATACTTTAACTTATAGTTTTCTACACGCTAGTCTATATTTCATTTTGTTTCAGTACTACAAGTTCCTTACAATATTCTTTAGATTGTACTGTGAAATCGGCCGGCGCTGTGGGAGCATTATGTGGCTGATCCTGGTTAAAAAGATACATATAATAAAACGTTGCAACGCTAGGATTAAGCTTTGCGTGAAGGCACCTGCAGAAACCTGGCAAGAGCTATAAAACTGATTTTTGACACCGTGTGGGAGTCCAGGGGGTTGAGTTGGGAACATTTGCTATTGTCATTTTTAGTGCCTTACATAGTGCTATCTTCCCACCAAAAATGAACCCCCGTTGCCATTTAAAAAATTTCTGGCACCTGCAGGAACTTGTGAAGGGCTTATCCAAAAGGGCCCAAAAGATCATATGCTCTTCCTTGGGACTATACTAATGTCCCCACAAAGTTTCAGCTCAATCAGATTAAGCGTATAGGCTAGAGGCCTTACACTGGGTCCCGGAACAACGGAGAGGCGGATAGGCAAAGAAACAAGATACCGATCGACGACTGTAGTAATCTTATAAAGCTATTGCTTCGGAGAGCTTAATAATCATAATGATGATGTGTATTGCAAATGGAAAGGGTAATTGTGCAATGCGGCATTACAAAGGTTGTAAACTTGAGCAGGTAGATTTGTTATACATATTTTCATGCACAATGCACCAAGTCTTTCATTCTAGCTTAAAGCCTAGCTCTCCTGCCTGCTCTCCAATTATTCGTTTACCTGCCTCCCAAAAATTCTGGTAACAGTGTATTTTACCATACAAAAATTGCTCACCGTACATACAACAGTTTTAGTGATTGAGCTACACGGTAAGGCGAGATAGAGAATAAAAAATGAGATTTTGCCTAAAATGTCATATCGTCAGAACTCAGAACCACAACTGTATAAAACCCATAAGAACCAATAAGGTGGGATATACTGCATTGAGGCTGAAACCCATCACCGTTCTCTGAAGCAGTCAACGCTTGTTCGTCTTCCAGCTCAGGACGTTGTGCAAAAGCTAACGGACAGTTGTGAAGTGTGCGTTTCAGGTTTCGCATGAATTTTGATATTCTGTTTTCATTTTTTATAAAAAGCTGTTTTATTGTCATCGTCGTGGTCGTCTCGTGGATAAGGTTTTACGAGTGTGGTAGTGTTAGTTGTTTCTGTGTATGTTTCATTGTCGTCGTCTCAATCGGAGAGACGCATCGTCATCCGAGAGGATTAGCACGAGCAAGTGTTGGTATTTCCACCACACAATAAATTTCCTCTCAGAAACATTTCATTGCGTGTGAGCGTCGCTCGTACTTTTTTTAACGTGCTTCTCCATTTCTATTTCCTCCCATGCACTCACAAAAAAAAATCTTTAAAAAATGTCGTCTCTCTCGTCTGGATAGGAAATATGTAAACAAGGAAGTTGGAAGTTATCGAGCTTTGCGTACGCTAACTGTTATGCCCCACACATGTTGCATTTTTTTTTTGCAGCAACATAAACGACACACGAGGAAAAAGGGTTTGTAGGCTGAAACAGAAAAATTTCAAGAAAATGTTGTCGATTTATACGAAAAAAATTACATAAGATGAAATGGACGTACCTGTTGAAATTTTAAATTACATTTGTACAGCTTTTACACTCCACCTGCGCAAGTTTAACTTACGGATTAAGATTATTCGCTTGTTTTGAAATACCGAAACAAATGCGGAATTGCGGGGAGGGGGGACTCGTATACCTTTTTGGATTTCTAGTTATCAACTGGTCTTGCACCTTGACACGACAATTTTAGTGACTACCTTGAAAATGTAATTGTACTTACAACTAAGAGCTTTCAAGTGAACCGTTAACAGTTTACGGAAGTATCACGCTGAGCTCCACTCCATATTTGGCAAGTCCAGTAAAACTGGATGCAAAACATGTTTGCCTAAACAATGATAACCGATTGATTTCTCATGTTTAATCCTGGCAACTATTTGCCCTGGTGTTAATTTGCATTTCGATTTAAGCGTCGTTGAGATTGTTTCGATTCTTCTATATGAAGAGGTATGACTGAATCAGCACGAGAGTGATGGCGAATATGGTGCGATTGGTGGGTTTTCTAGCTCGACCTTACATGATTTTATTTGGATTGGATCATTCGTGTTACTTTACGAGTAAATAGAAATCATCATTCTTTAGGATTTAAACGTAAATGTCTTTACGATGAAAAAGTGTCTCTTCACGAATCGAGATTCAAGATAAGGAGCGTTTTGTATAAAGTCAGAGAGTATATAAGGCTTCATCCGACATCTTCATGCTATGTTCAACGAAATCTATTTTCCTTTATGTATTTACTCTTCAGGTTTGCATATTTTTGTAACTGTACTTGGGGTCGAATTTAAAGAAAGATTTTTTCTTCCTCAAAGGAAATGCGTGGGCAATTTTGTTGAATATAACAATAGCTAAGTATTGTCCTAACAATTTAGGCAACAACTTATTTCATTTTATTTTGGCAACGCGTTTTTCATGTTACTGCCGATTTGTAGAAAGCTGACATGATTACTTTGTCAAAAGTGCGTTTTTATTACCTCCATGAAAATTCCAAGTCTTTTACTTTCATTTGCTCTAAGGACAGCATAAACTATTGTAACTATTGTAATATCTTGGATTTAGGGTGTCATTTCATGATAGTTTCGTTCAGGAAAGATTCCATCATTCCCCGATAAACAATGATTTCAGTATTGCGACTTAATTTACCAATCCGCATCAGGAGAACCTTTTTTGACTTTTCTAGTGTATGGCGTATCTTATTTCAAAGACAACTGTTTTTTTTAATTCACGAATTGTGTGAAGGAAAAAAAGGCAAGCTCACTGACAATGAGCAAACTGATTTTTTATCCCAAAAGACTAGACTTAAATATTCATCATGGCCAAATGCTGACAATCATATGCTGAATTTTTGCCCATCTACACATACTCTTTATACAAACAATCAAAAATGAGAGATTTTTGTTTTGCAGTATCATTCATATTGAACTACCTATCTGAGTGGTGGGTATTGTGCGGTCAAGCCATATATTATGTTTTCGTATATTATGTGAATTCATGTTTCGTTAGTTTTGCTTAGTTTTTAGTTTTTGGTTTCAAGGCCTTCAGAGAAAGACAGCTATGAAAAGTTTGTTTAATATATTTATGCGTATAAAATTGCCAGCACCTAATAAGCAGTCCACAGCCTATGAAGCTTCTTACCTGCGTAATTTGCCAGGTTGAATTATTACTTTACAATTATCTAGTTTTGACTATCTGCAAAAGTGTGACAAAACACAACAGATTGTCATAGCATAATATAGCCCCCAGTATTGTATCTTTTCGATCTGATTAAATTCATTTCATTAAAGGACGACTACATTCAATACTTAGCACTACCTTTGCCGTCAAATCCCATGACTACGAAAGTCGTGTACAGGAGCAGTATTGTAGTACAAGTTTGCCTTTAAAAATTGTTTGTATCATTTCTCTATAAAGTTGGTTGTTTTGTTAGTGTGTTGTGCATAATCAGCATGATATTTTTTACTGCTCATCTCCTCTGTGTGGTCTTTTGTCTGTCGGTATTCCAAACTGAGTTTCTCTAGGCGTATTTCAGTTTTGTTGTTCACTTGAAGTAGGGCATAAAAGGCACTTCATATCAACCTCATTAGCTTCCGTTACAAAAAAATTGCACTATAAAAATCTCAACTACGTTTTTGTTGAGGACTACCGACCATATGATTATTTTTCTTTGCTATTCATATTTTGCAAAAATGATGACAAGAAAAATGTCAGCATAGTAGTAAAGCTTTTTCTGTATTAAGTTAATGTAAAGTGTTAGGAAAATTTGTAAGCAGTTTGAAATATTGAAACCTCATTCTTACTTTAAAATCTCTTGCAAAAAAATTCATCAATATTCATAACATTCATGATACGCTAAATAAAGCACATTTATGTGTATTTGTAAACAAAAAACGGGCATTTTAAGATAGCTACGACAATACGGAATGAAATTCGTAAGCTAAAGCTGATAGATTGACTAAGATGTGTTGTGGTGTGACTTAAGCGAGATTCTCGTTTTGGACCGGACTAACAAAAATAGACACCAAAAATAAATAAAAAGAAACGATTCCCTTTATCTTTTAAAGAACCACCTCCGTTTCACCTCAAGAAACTCCTCTACTTCACGCAATTCCCTTTTCACTCTTCTTTTATCGCGAAAAATAAATAATTCGTGCTCTCAACACACATGGCATTTTACAATGAACTCGCCACAAGTTTTAGGTTTTTTGGACATGTGACTTTGACTTGTCGAAGGTCGACTCGCAAATAAGACTATCAGTTTTCATCAGCGCAAGCTAATCTTTCTGCTTCTCAGCGAAAATAAGCTATCCATCTTTATAAAGTCCACCAAACGTGTTTAAGCAATTGTTGTTTTTTAACAATCAGCTTTGTCGAATAATGTTATATTCGTATAGAAAATTTATTGACAAGAAATATAATAAAATTGTGCCGAACACATATTTAGCTCGCGGTTTCGTTCAGGTGTGCGTGGACTCTAAAGATTTTGTACTGTAAAACTGGCAGATCACATAATAATATTGTTAGTCCATTGATCAGCTATTTTTTAGGTAGGAGCAGGGCATTTTTTGTTGTTAGTTAAAAATATTTTTACACCCTGTAGATACACATTTATTTTTATGTAACTTTTATTTTGCTTACTCTTTAACGCCACGCTCTTGACTCTTAGAATTGACAGGGAAAAAATGAGTGTGATGAATGAAGAATGAACGTGCTTTTAATTATGGCAAAAAGAGTCTTGTCAAGGACCAAGAAGATGCAAAACTTACATTTTGTAACATTCACATGGCCAGAAACTTGAAGAGAAGGCGAGTGTTGTTTCCTTCGAGATTTTTTGAGAAGGCAAAAGTTGATATATGTGGTGCATCAAAGATCATAAATATTATCTGTATTATTGTGTGTTGAAAAAACTTCTTGACATGAATGCATATTAAATGAAGAAACTTCATCGAAAAAAGTCATTTTTGTTGAGTCGTTTGAGATGTGAATGTTGACAGCACGGCAGGCTGCAAAAAGAAGCATATTTTTTGTTCATGATTTTTCATTTTGCACATCGTATTATTCTAACAAATAAGCAACATTTCGCTCATTAGATCATCAATCTAGTCTTATCATCGTTTTGATCATTTGCAGCTCAATAGTCACATAAAAAGAAAGCAAAACTTGTATTTTTTTCTTCCTTTTTAGCGTTTAGGACTAAGCCAATCATGAATCAAGTGGTCTGGCACTAATTTTTGTTGTTATAACACGTTGCAGTCAATAACGAAAAAGGGCAAGTAATCAATACAAGATTTTTTGTATTCATTTTGCACGATGTTAATAATACTCTTGCCCAAAAACTCCTTTCTTCTTGTATCCGTTTTTAAAAAGAACAACTTGAATGTGTTATGTTTATATTCTTCATTGGTCATAAGTAGTTTTCAACCGTGCCAGGAACTGGCCGCACACGATAATTCAGTCATCCGGCCTATTTGCTATCAAATCACGAGCAAACACGAATTGCTGTAAATACTTTTAAAAAACCTCGCAAATACACACCTAAATGGAAAGTGTGTTTTTACAATTAGGTATTACATGGGCTTGTTACTTCACGACAAAACAAGAAGGACAAATTCTGCTTTGAAGAAAGTATTATTAAAACTTTATTGCTGTTCGGAATTTTTGCAGCCATTGCCCGACTAATGATGACGAGTATGTCGAAGCGTAAAACCAGGTCCGTCTTTTTGGTGGACTGAGTGCTCTCAATATTCTATAAGATTACTAATTTACTAGCTCAATTAGAAAAGTCTAGTGTACACATTTAAAAACGAAAGGATTAGTTAAAGCATCTTTTGAATGAGTTGTTGAACGACCACACTACAAAACAAGTATTTACTGGGCCACCCTATAATTTTGCACTCAACTTTCAACGACTGGTTACTTTTATTTTTACTCTGGACAGTGTAAGATTCATTCGGTATATTTGCGAGGAAACCCGGCTAAAACCTGGATGTCAGAACAGAGTTTTCTTGTGGCTGGCGTTTTTTGTCGTCTAAAGACAGAGATGGAGTTTTTCTTGCGAGATGCGAGAGAAACAAGTTTTATAAGTGGGGGATGGGGGAAGGGAAGTGCATATTATTTCATTTTACGTGCGATATTTTTATTGCCTTTCATAAAATATTTTTTTCTTGCTGACCTTGCCATGCCAGTCTTTTTATATATCTATACCGCCGCCATTCGCCGTTCAGCATAGCATTACGCCAAATTTCTGATTAAACTGGGTTTTGCAACTAGTTTTCATTGTACTATTTCACAATCCTTTCTCTAATGGATTCAATTTTTATTGAATTTTGATACCAAATCCTGATAGTATTTAAATACATGTAACACATTTTTTTAAGACAAACATTAGTGCCTAATGAATGAAATGAATGTACGGTTCACGGTTTTACAACCATGCATACAAATTGCAGTAACTTCTAATGCATAATTTTACAAAATACATGCTGATCTTTCGAGCGATGACTTAGAAATCTGTTGTATATTGAACACGGCACAAAAAATATTCTGATGCCTGATATTGTACCCAAGAATTTGACTCAAAGTATAATATTAATCGGATATTTCTTTCGCATAATTTTCTTGCTCGCATGGAGTTTTTTTATATGTTCGAAGTGGCGGCGGCGGTGTTGTTAGGCTTGGTATTGTGTTAGCAACCAGGAACTACGCGATTTTTTACCTAGCAACCGTCCATTCTACATTTTCTTTCATAACATCAACATCGTCTTAAAGAAACGCATGTGGCACTGAGTTAATTTTCCTTGATCTCTCTTTAAAATAAAACTACAAAATACTAAGCAGATGTACCCGTTAAAATACACAAAGAACGCAGTCCATCACCTTATCATCTTTTTTCCTCGTCATCATCAATATTTGTACTTTGGTCATGTTTCCTTTCTTGAAACTTGTTTAGGTACTAAAAGCAACAATACTTGTATTACCACTAGTTCAGTAGAGTAGTCAAGGCAATTACAGAAAGTTTAAGCTATGACCAGACTAAAAGTTTTTTAAAACTAAGCTATGTTTGATTTATTGAGGAAAGCATCATGAATATTCTTCATTTGCAGTTTTTTGTACAAATCCTAAATAGAAGCGATCCTGAACTGATGTAGCTAAAGCTTCATCCTCGTAATTAGGAGCATTATCATTATTGTCATCAAGTAAAGTAACGATAATAGCTTACCGACCGACAGCCAAGAAGAAATACACTCTGGTAGCCCCCACAAGCAATCATAAAAAGCCGAATGGCCCCAGGTAATGACTTTGTTACCCTATTTAAGCTCATTTACATTTTGTAATCATCCTGCCCGACGTTTGAAAAATAAGAAGCAACTGAACTCCTGGTTTCCTCATGAAAACTGGAACCTAGTTTTCAAAACAAAATACCAAAACCATGGAGGGTCGTTCGGAGGTTGATTTATCCTCATCAGCAACTGAAAGGGGAAAACATTTTTTAAACGGTAACTTTTGCCACTGCACTACACACCGGCCACAGAAGCCAACACCACCGTTTTCACGTTCAATCTACCAATTCTACAGTTTTTCATTTTTTTTTTCTTTGGCTACTTTACTTCGTGAGAGAATTTTTATATTTCACTGATCCGTCTGCAGTCATTTATGTAGTTTTTACGATTGGAAGATTGGTAAAATTAGGTAGTCCTTGGGATATAATCCTTAAAGAACATCCAAGGATTTTCTTATTTCAGATCCATCCTCAAAAACAAAATTCTATTCTGCAGTCATTAATGTAGTTTTTACGATTGGAAGATTGGTAAAATTAGGTAGTCCTTGGGATATAATCCTTAAAGAACATCCAAGGATTTTCTTATTTCAGATCCATCCTCAAAAACAAAATTCTATGCAATGGTAACTCTTCAAAACCTCGACATAATCGCATATAAAACAGTATTAAAACAAAGTAAAGAAAGCATGGTTGGTTGCATGCAATTGCAGTAACGCAGTGCACTCTTTTCCGCTATAATGAAAAAAATGGCCTACAAGCACCGTACAAGTTTTCTGGTTACAAAATAATAATAAAAGCTTTTAAAGCTATAAAGACGTAGCTGAACAGTAATAGTCATGCAAAATGACAAAGCTGAAAGCTAAGGAAAAAGCTTAGCAAAACAGCGCAGCGAAAGAAAAAGCTTCGCAAAAAAGTCAAGGAAAAAAACTAAGGAAGAGACGGCATTGAATAGCCCTAGCTGAGAGCTCTCTAGTGATATGTCACTCTCCAATTTTCAATGCACAAACCAGAAAGTCCTCCGAAATCTTGAGCTCAATGCAAAAGTTTGACCTTTGATGCCGCCTAACAGTTGTGACAAAAATCCAAAACATCACGCTTAGTCTGTTCTCAATAAGGGCTTTCAAATGATCCCTCGCATGCCATATCGAAATACAAAAGAAAAAGTTGACCCTTGACCCCAGTCCATAAGGTCAACCAATTTGGCTCAAAATCAATAGGGATCTTTCTCAGGGTCCAAAGTATCCCTCTGTCAAGTTTGGTTGAATTCGGCCAAAAGATACGGCCTGTAGAGTGCGGACGGACAGACAGACAGACAAACTCATCGATATCATAACTTGCTGAACAAAGTTCAGCTACGCAATAAAGAACTTCATGCAAGTGTTACTTGTGAAGAAACGTGTTTTTGCCGTAGACGTAGCAACAGTAGCAGCCTTTCGGAGTGTTTTGATAACAGACTATCAAGAAAAAATATTTTTTAGGCAGGTGCTTCTCCTGATATTTTTTTGTTTCATTGCACGGTTGACGACGATGGTGTGCTTCAGCACGTTGATAATTTTTTGTTCCCCTTTTTTACTTACTTTCTGCTTGGTAACTGCTCCTGTACTTGTTCTATGCGTTGCACATTTTTAGTATGAGAATGAACGTAGTACTGAAAAATACGCAAAGGAAAAAAAATGAAAAGTGCCTTGCATATGACATATTCTGTGGATTTTGGCTCGGCTTGTGATGTTGTAAAATAAAAAGTGGCAAGCACATGTCTGGTGTGTGCGTGGAGCAAAATAATATAGTTGATTATTTGAATGCATGACTCAGGTCTGTCAGTCTTTAAGCAGCGAACGGAGAAAAGTGAGAAAGGCAAAAAAATGTATTTTCATATACGAAATCCGTCTACCACCACCACCTTGCCACGTAATTGCTATTACTACGATAAAAAAAACTATACTACATTTAGGGAAAACTTTTTGTTTTGCTCGGCAGTAATGTTTATTCGTAAAGAGTATCGTGAACGTCGTCGTCCAACGTGGTTGTCGCCGCTATAAAAACAAGTACACGAAAGGTATTATATCATATATATGAGAGGTTGAATATCAATATCAATAAATATATTATGGAGGGGTGAACTACTTCCTTTGTAATGATTGTATGTGTCCATAGCAAAAACAAAACGAACATACGAATACTACTTGCTTAGTGGTTTGTTTACTCTGGTATTTCCTCTGAAAAAATACTCATTTTTGTTCTTGGTCTTTGTAATCATCGGAATCGGTTTGTTTCAATCGTAGTTGTTGGTGATACAGGTATTTTTCATAAAAGAAAACGTGCTTTAAAAAACCTTCACCAATGTATTAAGTTTCTTTGAGTTATTGTATTATTGTGAAATCCTTTGAGGAAAAAAGTATTAAGTAAAAATTCTCAGTTTCAATGAATCGATGATTGTGTTCTTCTCTCCGTGCTGTTTGTGGTTGTATAAAAGTTACCTTTTGGGGCTGTTAAGCAGAACAGTTTTATCATTTAACATCTTGGAAAAAATCTCGTTTATCACCACTCGAGGGATCCATTTTGAGGAAAAAACACTCGAAGTGTTTTAATAAACGAAAAAAAAAGTTGTGCAATTGTACTTGATACTCAAGGGGCACTGCGGGGATGCGCACAACTTTTATTTAGGTAGCTAAAAGGGATAATACCTTCGGTTTTAGTTACACTTTCTTGCCTTGGCAGCATGCCGGCGTGAATGCAATCAAGCTAATAGAGATATCAAGAAAAAAATATCATGAAAAATCTCATTTTTGTACCTTCTGGTAATCTATTTACTTATTTTGTCCTTTTTAAAAGTATTATTTTGTATTTGTCAGTGCATGTGGTGAAGTGTTTTCCTGAAGAATTTATTCCTACAAGGAGATGGGATCCCTTGATATTTTTAAATATTGAGGGAAATCAAATGTGGATGCGTCTATGAAATGAGATTTTTTGTGGAGGCATGCAAATTACAATGCAGTTGACGTTATTGTTGCACTTTTCCTGTCGGTGTGCAATATGATTACCGATAGCATTTGTCAAAACTTATGATTATTTAGTAAACTTGTCCGTGTATAGCCTAGCTGTTTACCACCCGTATAAATGATCAGTTCAGCTTATCTGAAAAGTGAATGGGTTTTTTAAAGAAGCAAGAAAAGGTAGGGCCCAGAAACACTTCTTGCATGTGTCGAGAGATATATATCTCTCTAATCAGACTAAGCCGAAAAATACAGAGTTTGTCGTGTTATAGTCACGACAATCAATTTTAAAGATTGCCTTCTTTTTTCCTTTTTCTTCATATCCCAAAAATATTCGTGTAGTGTCCCAATAGCAAAATGTAATTAGATAGGAAACGAATCATTATAAAAGAAAACGGTGGTGGTACGAAAGCTTATCGTGTTGTAAAAAAATATTTGATTTTTTATCCTGTTTCTCCTCGTTTTCAAGCTTCAAATTGTAGCTTAACAAGAAATTGTATAAGGGTATACCCCAGCAACAAAAAAGCAATAATTTTACTTTCAAAAAGAGATAATATAATTATTTACTATTATTTTATAAACTCGCTTTGATTGGCTTTATATGAACTGGTTGTCAGGAGTGACCAAAAATACATAAAATTTAAACTTGTAGCTGCACTTGTCATCCAACCCAGTGTAAATTGTTACACTTTAAAAAATTTAATCGCATTAACAACGTTTTTCCGTTTCTCGCTCTAATGAGCTGATTATTTTTATTGATGGGTTTCTTGTTTGATCAACATTTTACTTCTTATGTACTTTCGATATAGGAATGTACAAAATGTTCAGCATCTAGTTTTTCTTTGTTCAAGGTTTAGTGACATGGTTACTAATACCAGAAGAATACTACATGCTGGTATGAGAAGAATACATGTTATTTATTTTATTAAGCTATAGGTGATTTATACGGACCATGCAGCCATTCCTTTTAAAGAATATTCTGTTAACTATGTCGCCACATAAAATTTAAAAATACCTGCATCTGCACAAGGAAACAATCGATCTTAATGTAGATAAAACCATTGCACATTCTTCATAATCTTGTCCAGAGTTTAAAGTTTTGTCTCAGGGAAAATCAATGAGTCGAGTTCTTCTCGGATGATGAACATCCAGACTTCCTTCACCAGTGATTCATAGTCACTTCCCTGTTAATCATGAACAGAATGAATGTGCGAACTGTTGTCTGTGTCAGAGTAAAACACAATTTTTGAGGACAGCCCCGCATCTCTGAATTAGCCATTTGCTATCCTCAAAATACATTATGCATAGATAGACAAACGAAAATGTGTTCTTGACTGAACCTTTTATAGACAAACGTATATTTATTGTGATGCACACGCGATATACAAACTGCACCAGCATTACCTGGTCAGACAAACATTTTCTTTTTTGTATGCCTACACAAGGCCCATCACGTATTAAAAATGCTTATCAGTTCCTTGTCGTCTTCTCTCTCCTAAGGAGACCACTGGTTTGGTGATATGCCAATGTATTTATCTTTACTTCGTATTGGCATGTCATGCTTCACAATTTTTATATCGGGCTGCTGGTGTTTTCAGTTGTGTTTCAATTACACCTTAACTGAGCCTTCCTTCTCAGCTTAGCTGAAAGAAAAAAAAACGGTTCGTTTGTTCCTCTTGTAGGGAAAAAATATCTACACAAGATGCTGGTGGTTGTGGGCATCTGAAAAATTGTGAGATTCCATGCTGGGTCCTTTGTACAAAAGAAAAACAGTCCTCAGTATATGGGGTGATGTTACAAGTGAAGCACGTTGTTTTGGCAGTAAATTGATATATATTTTGGTGTTTATTGCAAGACATATGACTAGTTTTCTGACTAGCAGACTAATTTATAGCGAAAAAATATTGTTTAGTGCTCAATAAAAATTGACGCTTGCGCTTGTTAGATCCTCATATCATACGTTATGTGCAGCAGTTGTTTCATTGTTTTAGCTGTATTTAATTGGTGGGAGAGTCCTATGTCAAGGTTCAAATGTTCTTTTTCAAAGTTACGAACAATTTTATACGTATTTTAATTTTTGCAGTGTTGTCATCGCCCAACGGTAGTTTTACAACATTAAAAGAAAGAAAGACTTTAAATGCGATTTGGGACTGTGTAAATGATTGACAAAGTGCCAAATATAAAATCAATGCCAATTTGAATAAACAGAAAAAAGTCATTGTAGCGAGAGCAAGAGATTGGTTTTGTTTACTGCCAGTCTAGCTTGTCTGGATGTTTATCAAGTTTTTTACGCCAGCGCTTGTGCATCTTTTGGATGGATTCTTTTGTAAAAACAATAGTAATTTGATAAAAGAAGTGTGTAACGATGTGAGGAATAAAAGGAAATCAGCGAAGAAAGAAAAAATGACGCT